>CM074725.1:166769491-166993544 GCA_037306005.1 Rhinophrynus dorsalis | reverse complement strand
ATACCGTAATTTTGGTGTGTTCCAGATTTCCTACAGTTCTTCACACTAAATATTTTTGCATAGTATACCATGTGACTTAGAAAACTAACAGCATGCTGGGAAAGTATTGGGTCAAACCATTTGCACCATAGTAGTCAACAATTAAAATATTGTTTTGAAATAAAATTCAGCTTTCACAGCCTTGAAAGCTCAAATATGTCATCACTGCCTTTTATTCCATAAAGTATTGGAGTCGTCTCTAGCATTTAGAGTTTTTATTGCAAATTTTAAATCATTGAATATTTTCTTTACCCCTGCCACTATGGAGAATTTGGTTTGACCCAGATTTATTTCAGTTTTTTCACACTATAAATCTTTGCAGAGTTAAAACTGTGATATGTATAACTGACAGGATATATAGAGCAATATTATTCATTGTTCTAACTTCTTTTAAATTATTTTTTAATATAAATTAGAAGCCAGTTTGCAAAACATGTTTTGGATATGACATACATCTCTGGCACACAAATGGTTAATTAAGGCAATCAATGGTGTAGGTTGTGAGTAAAAAAAACACCATAATATCTTTTTACTAAAAATAAGCAATAAAACATTTCCTAAAAAAACTGGCAAACATTTATTTAAAGTCAACCTAATATTTTAGAGTAATTCAATTTTTAATCTGTCAGTGATTTAAAAAAAAAAAAAAAAAAAGAAAAAAAAAAAAGTATTTTTCCTTCATATATTTTTTGTTTTTAGCTTGGGCATAATATAAATTATTCAACTTTTTGGGGGGATTTCAGTGCAAACTTATTGGAAATTTAAATTTCATCCCACTGTTTTCATCCTGAAATTA
The DNA here is from genome assembly GCA_037306005.1 of Rhinophrynus dorsalis. Taxonomy (NCBI): domain Eukaryota; kingdom Metazoa; phylum Chordata; class Amphibia; order Anura; family Rhinophrynidae; genus Rhinophrynus; species Rhinophrynus dorsalis. Next base: position 166,992,709 of record CM074725.1, on the reverse strand, counting down.
AGGAATTGAAGTTAATTTTATTTTAAGTAATATGGATTTTAAATACAACTTTTATTAGCTCAATGCATGCTGGGATTGCAATGGGACAAACCATTTCCATTATATTAGGGGACATATGCAACTTTGTTTTAAACCAAATTCAGCTTTATCTGCCATAAAACCTCAAATATGTCATCAGTGCCTCTCATCCTTATGCAGTACAGTAATCCGTAGTATTCACAGTTTTTAAAACAAGTTTTAAAACATTAGATATTTATTTTGTCCCCCCCCCATACTATGATGATTTTGGTTTCTTCCTGAGGTTCCGCATACTAAATAGGTTTACAACCTATGCCCTATGCCATAGAAAACTAACAGCATGCAAGGATAATGTTAGGGCAAACCATTTTCACCTTAGCAGGGGACATCAAAATTTTGTTTTGAATGAAATTCAGAATTCACTGCTTTTAAGGGTCAATAATGTCATCAGTACCTTTCTTCATGATGCATTAGACCAGTCTTAAGCACTTTGAGTTGTTAAAGCACATTTTAAAACAAAAGATATTTATTTTGTACCCCCCACCATACCGTAATTTTGGTTTGTTCCAGATTTCCTACAGTTCTTCACACTAAATATTTTTGCATAGTATACCATGTGACTTAGAAAACTAACAGCATGCTGGGAAAGTATTTGGTCAAACCATTTACACCACAGTAGTTAACAATTAAAACATTGTTTTGAAATGAAATTCAGCTTTCACTGCCTTGAAAGTTCAAATATGTCATCACTGCCTTTTATTCCATAAAGTATTGGAGTCATCTCTAACATTTAGAGTTTTTAATTGAAATTTTAAATCATTGAATATTTTCTTTACCCCTGCCACTATGGAGAATTTGGTTTGACCCAGATTTATTTCAGTTTTTTTACACTATAAATCTTTGCAGAGTTAAAACTGTGATATGTATAACTGACAAGATATATAGGGCAATATTATTCATTGTTCTAACTTCTTTTAAATTATTTTATAATATAAATTGGAAGCCAGTTTGCAAAACATGTTTTGGATATGACATACAACTCTGGCACACAAATGGTTAATTAAGGCAATCAATGGTGTAGGGTGTGAGTAAAAAAAACACCATAATATCTTTTAACTAAAAATAAGCAGTAAAACATTTCCTAAAAACACTGGCACAGATTTATTTAAAGTCAGCCTAATATTTTAGAGTAATTCAGTTTTTAATCTGTCAGTGATTTAAAAAAAAAAAAAAAAAAAAAGTATTTTTTCCTTCATATATTTTTTGTTTTTAGCTTGGGCATAATGTAAATTATTGAACTTTTTGGGGGGATATTAGTGCAAACTCATTGGAAATTTGAATTTCATCCCACTGTTTTCAGCCTGAAATAATGGAACTGAAGTTAATTTTATTTTAAGTAATGTGGATTTTAGATACAACTTTTATTAGCTCAATGCATGCTGGGATTGCAATGGGACAAACCATTTCCATTATATTAGGGGACATATGCAACTTTGTTTTTAACCAAATTCAGCTTTATCTGCCATAAAAGCTCAAATATGTCATCAGTGCCTCTCATCCTTATGCATTACAGTAATCCGTAGTATTCACAGTTTTTAAAACAAATTTTAAAACATTAGATATTTATTTTGTCCCCCCCCCCATACTATGGTGATTTTGGTTTCTTCCTGAGGTTTCGCATACTAAATAGGTTTACAGCCTATGCCCTATGCCATAGAAAACTAACAGCATGCAAGGATAATGTTAGGGCAAACCTTTTTCACCTTAGCAGGGGACATCAAAATGTTGTTTTGAATGAAATTCAGAATTCACTGCTTTTAAGGGTCAATAATGTCATCAGTACCTTTCTTCATGATGCATTAGACCAGTCTGAAGCACTTTGAGTTTTTAAAGCACATTTTAAAACAAAAGATATTTATTTTGTACACCCCATGATACCGTAATTTTGGTTTGTTCCAGATTTCCTACAGTTCTTCACACTAAATATTTTTGCATAGTATACCATGTGACTTAGAAAACTAACAGCATGCTGGGAAAGTATTGGGTCAAACCATTTGCACCATAGTAGTCAACAATTAAAACATTGTTTTGAAATAAAATTCAGCTTTCACAGCCTTGAAAGCTCAAATATGTCATCACTGCCTTTTATTCCATAAAGTATTGGAGTCATCTCTAGCATTTAGAGTTTTTATTGCAAATTTTAAATAATTGAATATTTTCTTTACCCCTGCCACTATGGAGAATTTGGTTTGACCCAGATTTATTTCAGTTTTTTCACACTATAAATCTTTGCAGAGTTAAAACTGTGACATGTATAACTGACAGGATATATAAAGCAATATTATTCATTGTTCTAACTTCTTTTAATTTATTTTTTAATATAAATTAGAAGCCAGTTTGCAAAACATGTTTTGGATATGACATACATCTCTGGCACACAAATGGTTAATTAAGGCAATCAATGGTGTAGGTTGTGAGTAAAAAAAAAACACCATAATATCTTTTTACTAAAAATAAGCAATAAAACATTTCTTAAAAAAACTGGCAAACATTTATTTAAAGTCAACCTAATATTTTAGAGTAATTCAATTTTTAATCTGGCAGTGATTTAAAAAAAAAAAAAAAAAGTATTTTTCTTTCATATATTTTTTGTTTTTAGCTTGGGCATAATATAAAATATTCAACTTTTTGGGGGGATTTCAGTGCAAACTTATTGGAAATTTAAATTTCATCCCACTGTTTTCATCCTGAAATAAAGGAATTGAAGTTAATTTTATTTTAAGTAATATAGATTTTAAATACAACTTTTATTAGCTCAATGCATGCTGGGATTGCAATGGGACAAACCATTTCCATTATATTAGGGGACATATGCAACTTTGTTTTAAACCATATACAGCTTTATCTGCCATAAAAGCTCAAATATGTCATCAGTGCCTCTCATCCTTATGCAGTACAGTAATCCGTAGTATTCACAGTTTTTAAAACAAGTTTTAAAACATTAGATATTTATTTTGTCCCCCCCCATACTATGATGATTTTGGTTTCTTCCTTAGGTTCCGCATACTAAATAGGTTTACAACCTATGCCCTGTGCCATAGAAAACTAACAGCATGCAAGGATAATGTTAGGGCAAACCATTTTCACCTTAGCAGGGGACATCAAAATTTTGTTTTGAATGAAATTCAGAAATCACTGCTTTTAAGGGTCAATAATGTCATCAGTACCTTTCTTCATGATGCATTAGACCAGTCTTAAGCACTTTGAGTTGTTAAAGCACATTTTAAAACAAAAGATATTTATTTTGTACCCCCCACCATACCGTAATTTTGGTTTGTTCCAGATTTCCTACAGTACTTCACACTAAATATTTTTGCATAGTATACCATGTGACTTAGAAAACTAACAGCATGCTGGGAAAGTATTTGGTCAAACCATTTACACCACAGTAGTTAACAATTAAAACATTGTTTTGAAATGAAATTCAGCTTTCACTGCCTTGAAAGTTCAAATATGTCATCACTGCCTTTTATTCCATAAAGTATTGGAGTCATCTCTAACATTTAGAGTTTTTAATTGAAATTTTAAATCATTGAATATTTTCTTTACCCCTGCCACTATGGAGAATTTGGTTTGACCCAGATTTATTTCAGTTTTTTCACACTATAAATCTTTTCAGAGTTAAAACTGTGATATGTATAACTGACAAGATATATAGGGCAATATTTTTCATTGTTCTAACTTCTTTAAATTATTTTATAATATAAATTAGAAGCCAGTTTGCAAAACATGTTTTGGATATGACATACAACTCTGGCACACAAATGGTTAATTAAGGCAATCAATGGTGTAGGGTGTGAGTAAAAAAAACACCATAATATCTTTTAACTAAAAATAAGCAGTAAAACATTTCCAAAAAACACTGGCACACATTTATTTAAAGTCAACCTAATATTTTAGAGTAATTCAATTTTTAATCTGTCAGTGATATAAAAAAAAAAAAAAAAAAAAAAAAGTATTTTTTCCTTCATATATTTTTTGTTTTTAGCTTGGGCATAATATAAATTATTCAACTGTTTGGAGGGATGTCAGTGCAAACTCATTGGAAATTTAAATTTCATCCCACTGTTTTCAGCCTGAAATAAAGGAACTGAAGTTAATTTTATTTTAAGTAATGTGGATTTTAGATACAACTTTTATTAGCTCAATGCATGCTGGGATTGCAATGGGACAAACCATATCCATTATTTTAGGGGACATATGCAACTTTGTTTTTAACCAAATTCAGCTTTATCTGCCATAAAAGCTCAAATATGTCATCAGTGCCTCTCATCCTTATGCATTACAGTAATCCGTAGTATTCACAGTTTTTAAAACAAATTTTAAAACATTAGATATTTAGTTTGTCCCCCCATACTATGGTGATTTTGGTTTCTTCCTGAGGTTCCGCATACTAAATAGGTTTACAGCCTATGCCCTGTGCCATAGAAAACTAACAGCATGCAAGGATAATGTTAGGGCAAACCTTTTTCACCTTAGCAGGGGACATCAAAATTTTGTTTTGAATGAAATTCAGAATTCACTGCTTTTAAGGGTCAATAATGTCATCAGTACCTTTCTTCATGATGCATTAGACCGGTCTTAAGCACTTTGAGTTTTTAAAGCACATTTTAAAACAAAAGATATTTATTTTGTACACCCCATGATACCGTAATTTTGGTTTGTTCCAGATTTCCTACAGTTCTTCACACTAAATATTTTTGCATAGTATACCATGTGACTAAGAAAACTAACAGCATGCTGGGAAAGTATTGGGTCAAACCATTTGCAACATAGTAGTCAACAATTAAAACATTGTTTTGAAATAAAATTCAGCTTTCACAGCCTTGAAAGCTCAAATATGTCATCACTGCCTTTTATTCCATAAAGTATTGGAGTCATCTCTAGCATTTAGAGTTTTTATTGCAAATTTTTAATAATTGAATATTTTCTTTACCCCTGCCACTATGGAGAATTTGGTTTGACCCAGATTTATTTCAGTTTTTTCACACTATAAATCTTTGCAGAGTTAAAACTGTGATATGTATAACTGACAGGATATATAGAGCAATATTATTCATTGTTCTAACTTCTTTTAATTTATTTTTTAATATAAATTAGAAGCCAGTTTGCAAGACATGTTTTGGATATGACATACATCTCTGGCACACAAATGGTTAATTAAGGCAATCAATGGTGTAGGTTGTGAGTAAAAAAAAAACACCATAATATCTTTTTACTAAAAATAAGCAATAAAACATTTCCTAAAAAAACTGGCAAACATTTATTTAAAGTCAACCTAATATTTTAGAGTAATTCAATTTTTAATCTGTCAGTGATTTAAAAAAAAAAAAAAAAGTATTTTTCCTTCATATATTTTTTGTTTTTAGCTTGGGCATAATATAAATTATTCAACTTTTTGGGGGGATTTCAGTGCAAACTTATTGGAAATTTAAATTTCATCCCACTGTTTTCATCCTGAAATAAAGGAATTGAAGTTAATTTTATTTTAAGTAATATGGATTTTAAATACAACTTTTATTAGCTCAATGCATGCTGGGATTGCAATGGGACAAACCATTTCCATTATATTAGGGGACATATGCAACTTTGTTTTAAACCATATACAGCTTTATCTGCCATAAAAGCTCAAATATGTCATCAGTGCCTCTCATCCTTATGCAGTACAGTAATCCGTAGTATTCACAGTTTTTAAAACAAGTTTTAAAAGATTAGATATTTATTTTGTCCCCCCCCATACTATGATGATTTTGGTTTCTTCCTGAGGTTCCGCATACTAAATAGGTTTACAACCTATGCCCTGTGCCATAGAAAACTAACAGCATGCAAGGATAATGTTAGGGCAAACCATTTTCACCTTAGCAGGGGACATCAAAATTTTGTTTTGAATGAAATTCAGAATTCACTGCTTTTAAGGGTCAATAATGTCATCAGTACCTTTCTTCATGATGCATTAGACCAGTCTTAAGCACTTTGAGTTGTTAAAGCACATTTTAAAACAAAAGATATTTATTTTGTACCCCCCACCATACCGTAATTTTGGTTTGTTCCAGATTTCCTACAGTACTTCACACTAAATATTTTTGCATAGTATACCATGTGACTTAGAAAACTAACAGCATGCTGGGAAAGTATTTGGTCAAACCATTTACACCACAGTAGTTAACAATTAAAACATTGTTTTGAAATGAAATTCAGCTTTCACTGCCTTGAAAGTTCAAATATGTCATCACTGCCTTTTATTCCATAAAGTATTGGAGTCATCTCTAACATTTAGAGTTTTTAATTGAAATTTTAAATCATTGAATATTTTCTTTACCCCTGCCACTATGGAGAATTTGGTTTGACCCAGATTTATTTCAGTTTTTTCACACTATAAATCTTTGCAGAGTTAAAACTGTGATATGTATAACTGACAAGATATATAGGGCAATATTATTCATTGTTCTAACTTCTTTAAATTATTTTATAATATAAATTAGAAGCCAGTTTGCAAAACATGTTTTGGATATGACATACAACTCTGGCACACAAATGGTTAATTAAGGAAATCAATGGTGTAGGGTGTGAGTAAAAAAAACACCATAATATCTTTTAACTAAAAATAAGCAGTAAAACATTTCCAAAAAACACTGGCACACATTTATTTAAAGTCAACCTAATATTTTAGAGTAATTCAATTTTTAATCTGTCAGTGATATAAAAAAAAAAAAAAAAAAAAGTATTTTTTCCTTCATATATTTTTTGTTTTTAGCTTGGGCATAATATAAATTATTCAACTGTTTGGAGGGATGTCAGTGCAAACTCATTGGAAATTTAAATTTCATCCCACTGTTTTCAGCCTGAAATAAAGGAACTGAAGTTAATTTTATTTTAAGTAATGTGGATTTTAGATACAACTTTTATTAGCTCAATGCATGCTGGGATTGCAATGGGACAAACCATATCCATTATTTTAGGGGACATATGCAACTTTGTTTTTAACCAAATTCAGCTTTATCTGCCATAAAAGCTCAAATATGTCATCAGTGCCTCTCATCCTTATGCATTACAGTAATCCGTAGTATTCACAGTTTTTAAAACAAATTTTAAAACATTAGATATTTATTTTGTCCCCCCATACTATGGTGATTTTGGTTTCTTCCTGAGGTTCCGCATACTAAATAGGTTTACAGCCTATGCCCTGTGCCATAGAAAACTAACAGCATGCAAGGATAATGTTAGGGCAGACCATTTTCACCTTAGCAGGGGATATCAAAAGTTTGTTTTGAATGAAATTCTGAATTCACTGCTTTTAAGGGTCAATAATGTCATCAGTACCTTTCTCCATGATGCATTAGACCAGTCTTAAGCACTTTAAGTTTTTAAAGCACATTTTAAAACAAAAGATATTTATTTTGTACCCCCCACCATACCGTAATTTTGGTTTGTTCCAGATTTCCTACAGTTCTTCACACTAAATATTTTTGCATAGTATACCATGTGACTTAGAACACTAACAGCATGCTTTGAAAGTATTGGGTCAAACCATTTGCACCATAGTAGTCAACAATTAAAACATTGTTTTGAAATAAAATTCAGCTTTCACAGCCTTGAAAGCTCAAATATGTCATCACTGCCTTTTATTCCATAAAGTATTGGAGTCATCTCTAGCATTTAGAGTTTTTATTGCAAATTTTAAATAATTGAATATTTTTTTTACCCCTGCCACTATGGAGAATTTGGTTTGACCCAGATTTATTTCAGTTTTTTCACACTATAAATCTTTGCAGAGTTAAAACTGTGATATGTATACCTGACAGGATATATAGAGCAATATTATTCATTGTTCTAACTTCTTTTAAATTATTTTTTAATATAAATTAGAAGCCAGTTTGCCAAACATCTTTTGGATATGACATACATGTCTGGCACACAAATGGTTAATTAAGGCAATCAATGGTGCAGGGTGTGAATAAAAAAAACACCATAATATCTTTTTACTAAAAATAAGCAGTAAAACATTTCCTAAAAAAACTGCAAACATTTATTTAAAGTCAACCTAATATTTTAGAGTAATTCAATTTTTAATCTGTCAGTGATTTTAAAAAAAAAAAAAAAAAGTATTTTTCCTTCATATATTTTTTGTTTTTAGCTTGGGCATAGTATAAATTATTCAACTTTTTGGGGGGATTTCAGTGCAAACTCATTGGAAATTTAAATTTCATCCCACTGTTTTCAGCCTGAAATAAAGGAACTGAAGTTAATTTTATTTCAAGTAATGTGGATTTTAGATACAACTTTTATTAGCTCAATGCATGCTGGGATTGCAATGGGACAAACCATTTCCTTTATATTAGGGGACATATGCAACTTTGTTTTTAACCAAATTCAGCTTTATCTGCCATAAAAGCTCAAATATGTCATCAGTGCCTCTCATCCTTATGCATTACAGTAATCCGTAGTTTTCACAGTTTTTAAAACAAATTTTAAAACATTAGATATTTATTTTGTCCCCCCCCCTCCCCATACTATGGTGATTTTGGTTTCTTCCTGAGGTTCCGCATACTAAATAGGTTTACAGCCTATGCTCTGTGCCATAGAAAACTAACAGCATGCAAGGATAATGTTAGGGCAAATCATTTTCACCTTAGAAGGGGACATCAAAATTTTGTTTTGAATGAAATTCAAAATTCACTAATTTTAAGGGTCAATAATGTCATCAGTACCTTTCTTCATGATGCATTAGACCAGTCTTAAGCACTTTGAGTTTTTAAAGCACATTTTAAAACAAAAGATATTTATTTTGTACCCCCCAACATACCGTAATTTTGGTTTGTTCCAGATTTCTTACAGTTCTTCACAGTAAATATTTTTGCATAGTATACCATGTGACTTAAAAAAATAACAGCATGCTGGGAAAGTATTGGGTCAAAACATTTGCACCACAGTAGTTAACAATTAAAACTTTGTATTTAAATAAAATTCAGCTTTCACTGCTTTGAAAGCTCAAATATGTCATCACTGCCTTTTATTCCATAAAGTATTGGAGTCATCTCTAGCATTTAGAGTTTTTAATGCAAATTTTAAATCATTGAATATTTTCTTTACCACTGCCACTATGGAGAGTTTGGTTTGACCCAGATTTATTTCAGTTTTTTCACACTATAAATCATTGCAGAGTTAAAACTGTGATACGTATAACTGACAGGATATATAGGGCAATATTATTCATTGTTCTAACTTCTTTTAAATTATTTTTTAATATAAATTAGAAGCCAGTTTGCAAAACATGTTTTGGATACGACATACATCTCTGGCACACAAATGGTTAATTAAGGCAATCGATGGTGTAGGGTGTGAGTAAAAACAACACCATAATTTCTTTTTACTAAAAATAAGCAGTAAAACATTTCCTAAAAAAAACTGGCAAACATTTATTTAAAGTCAACCTAATATTTTAGAGTAATTCAATTTTTAATCTGTCAGTGATTTAAAAAAAAAAAAAAAAAAAAGTATTTTTTCCTTCATATATTTTTTGTTTTTAGGTTGGGCATAATATAAATTATTCATCTTTTTGGGGGGATTTCCGTGCAAACTCATTGGAAATTTAAATTTCATCCCACTGTTTTCAACCTGAAATAAATGAACTGAAGTTAATTATATTTTAAGTAATGTGGATTTTAGATACAACTTTTATTAGCTCAATGCATGCTGGGATTGCAATGGGACAAACCATTTCCATTATATTAGGGGACATATGCAACTTTGTTTTTAACCAAATACAGCTTTTTCTGCCATAAAAGCTCAAATATGTCATCAGTGCCTCTCATCCTTATGCATTACAGTAATCCGTAGTATTCACAGTTTTTAAAACAAATTTTAAAACATTAGATATTTATTTTGTCCCCCCCCCTCCCCATACTATGGTGATTTTGGTTTCTTCCTGAGGTTCCGCATACTAAATAGGTTTACAGCCTATGCTCTGTGCCATAGAAAACTAACAGCATGCAAGGATAATGTTAGGGCAAACCATTTTCACCTTAGAAGGGGACATCAAAATTTTGTTTTGAATGAAATTCAAAATTCACTAATTTTAAGGGTCAATAATGTCATCAGTACCTTTCTTCATGATGCATTAGACCAGTCTTAAGCACTTTGAGTTTTTAAAGCACATTTTAAAACAAAAGATATTTATTTTGTACCCCCCACCATACCGTAATTTTGGTTTGTTCCAGATTTCTTACAGTTCTTCACAGTAAATATTTTTGCATAGTATACCATGTGACTTAGAAAACTAACAGCATGCTGGGAAAGTATTGGGTCAAAACATTTGCACCACAGTAGTTAACAATTAAAACTTTGTATTTAAATAAAATTCAGCTTTCACTGCTTTGAAAGCTCAAATATGTCATCACTGCCTTTTATTCCATAAAGTATTGGAGTCATCTCTAGCATTTAGAGTTTTTAATGCAAATTTTAAATAATTGAATATTTTCTTTACCCCTGCCACTATGGAGAGTTTGGTTTGACCCAGATTTATTTCAGTTTTTTCACACTATAAATCATTGCAGAGTTAAAACTGTGATACGTATAACTGACAGGATATATAGGGCAATATTATTCATTGTTCTAACTTCTTTTAAATTATTTTTTAATATAAATTAGAAGCCAGTTTGCAAAACATGTTTTGGATACGACATACATCTCTGGCACACAAATAGTTAATTAAGGCAATCGATGGTGTAGGGTGTGAGTAAAAACAACACCATAATTTCTTTTTACTAAAAATAAGCAGTAAAACATTTCCTAAAAAAAACTGGCAAACATTTATGTAAAGTCAACCTAATATTTTAGAGTAATTCAATTTTTAATCTGTCAGTGATTTAAAAAAAAAAAAAAAGTATTTTTTCCTTCATATATTTTTTGTTTTTAGGTTGGGCATAATATAAATTATTCATCTTTTTGGGGGGATTTCAGTGCAAACTCATTGGAAATTTAAATTTCATCCCACTGTTTTCAACCTGAAATAAATGAACTGAAGTTAATTATATTTTAAGTAATGTGGATTTTAGATACAACTTTTATTAGCTCAATGCATGCTGGGATTGCAATGGGACAAACCATTTCCATTATATTAGGGGACATATGCAACTTTGTTTTTAACCAAATACAGCTTTTTCTGCCATAAAAGCTCAAATATGTCATCAGTGCCTCTCATCCTTATGCATTACAGTAATCCGTAGTATTCACAGTTTTTAAAACAAATTTTAAAACATTAGATATTTATTTTGTCCCCCCCCCCATACTATGGTGATTTTGGTTTCTTCCTGAGGTTCCGCATACTAATTAGGTATACAGCCTATGCCCTGTGCCATAGAAAACTAACAGCATGCAAGGATAATGTTAGGGCAAACCATTTTCACCTTAGCAGGGGACATCAAAATTTAGTTTTGAATGAAATTCAGAATTCACTGCTTTTAAGGGTCAATAATGTCATCAGTACCTGTCTGCATGATGCATTAGACAAGTCTTAAGCACTTTGAGTTGTTAAAGCACATTTTAAAACAAAAGATATTTATTTTGTAATCCCCACCATACCGTAATTTTGGTTTGTTCCAGATTTCCTACAGTTCTTCACACTAAATATTTTTGCATAGTATACCATGTGACTTAGAAAACTAACAGCATGCTGGGAATGTACTGGGTCAAACCATTTGCAACACAGTAGTTAACAATTAAAACATTGTTATGAAGTAAAATTCAGCTTTCATTGCCTTGAAATCTCAAATATGTCATCACTGCCTTTTATTCCATAAAGTATTGGAGTCATCTCTAGCATTTAGAGTTTTTAATGCAAATTTTAAATCATTGAATATTTTCTTTACCCCTGCCACTATGGAGAATTTGATTTGACACAGATTTATTTCAGTTTTTTCACACTATAAATCTTTGCAGAGTTAAAACTGTGATATGTATAACTGACAGGATATATAGGGCAATATTATTCATTGTTCTAACTTCATTTAAATTATTTTTTAATATAAATTAGAAGCCAGTTTGCAAAACATGTTTTGGATATGACATACATCTCTGGCACACAAATGGTTAATTAAGACAATCAATGGTGTAGGGTGTGAGTAAAAAAAAACACCATAATATCTTTTGACTAAAAATAAGCAGTAAAATATTTCCTAAAAAAACTGGCACACATTTATTTAAAGTCAACCTAATATTTTATAGAAATTAAATTTTTAATCTGTCAGTGATTTAAAACAAAAAAAAAGTATTTTTTCCTTATATATTTTTTTTTTTTAGCTTGGGCATAATATAAATTATTCAACTTTTTGGGGGGATTTCAGTGCAAACTCATTGGAAATTTAAATTTCATCCCACTGTTTTAAGCCTGAAATAAAGGAACTGAAGTTCATTTTATTTTAAGTAATGTGGATTTTAGATACAACTTTTATTAGCTCAATGCATGCTGGGATTGCAATGGGACAAACCATTTCCTTTATATTAGGGGACATATGCAACTTTGTTTTTAACCAAATTCAGCTTTATCTGCCATAAAAGCTCAAATATGTCATCAGTGCCTCTCATCCTTATGCATTACAGTAATCCGTAGTTTTCACAGTTTTTAAAACAAATTTTAAAACATTAGATATTTATTTTGTCCCCCCCCCCATACTATGGTGATTTTGGTTTTTTCCTGAGGTTCCGCATACTAAATAGGTTTATAGCCTATGCTCTGTGCCATAGAAAACTAACAGTATGCAAGAATAATGTTAGGGCAACCATTTTCACCTTAGCAGGGGACATCAAAATTTTGTTTTGAATGAAATTCAGAATTCAATAGTTTTAAGGGTCAATAATGTCATCAGTACCTTTCTTCATGATGCATTAGACCAGTCTTAAGCACTTTGAGGTTTTAAAGCACATTTTAAAACAAAAGATATTTATTTTGTACCCCCCACCATACCGTAATTTTGGTTTGTTCCAGATTTCCTACAGTTCTTCACACTAAATATTTTTGCATAGTATACCATGTGACTTAGAAAACTAACAGCATGCTGGGAAAGTATTGGGTCAAAACATTTGCACCACAGTAGTTAACAATTAAAACATTGTTTTCAAATAAAATTCAGCTTTCACTGTCTTGAAAGCTCAAATATGTCATCACTGCCTTTTATTCCATAATGTATTGGAGTCATATCTACCATTTAGAGTTTTTAATGCAAATTTGAAAATCATTGAATATTTTCTTTACCCCTGCCACTATGGAGAATTTGGTTTGACCCAGATTTATTTCAGTTTTTTCACACTATAAATCTTTACAGAGTTAAAACTGTGATACGTATAACTGACAGGATATATAGGGCAATATTATTGATTGTTCTAACTTCTTTTAAATTATTTTTTAATATAAATTAGAAGCCAGTTTGTAAAACATCTTTTGGATATGACATACATCTCTGGCACGCAAATGGTTAATTAAGGCAATCAATGGTGTAGGGTGTGAGTAAAAAAAACAACATAATATCTTTTTACTAAAAATAAGCAGTAATACATTTCCTAAAAAAACTGGCAAACATTTATTTAAAGTCAACCTAATATTTTAGAGTAATTCAATTTTTAATCTGTCAGTGAATTAAAAAAAACAAAAAAAAAAGTATTTTTCCTTCATATATTTTTTGTTTTTAGCTTGGGCATAATATAAATTATTCAACTTTTTGGGGGGATTTCAGTGCAAACTTATTGGAAATTTAAATTTCATCCCACTGTTTTCATCCTGAAATAAAGGAACTGAAGTTAATTTTATTTTAAGTAATATGGATTTTAAATACAACTTTTATTAGCTCAATGCATGCTGGGATTGCAATGGGACAAACCATTTCCATTATATTAGGGGACATATGCAACTTTGTTTTAAACCATATACAGCTTTATCTGCCATAAAAGCTCAAATATGTCATCAGTGCCTCTCATCCTTATGAAGTACAGTAATCCGTAGTATTCACAGTTTTTAAAACAAATTTTAAAACATTAGATATTTATTTTGTCCCCCCCCATACTATGGTGATTTTGGTTTCTTCCTGAGGTTCCGCATACTAAATAGGTTTACAGCCTATGCCCTGGGCCATAGAAAACTAACAGCATGCAAGGATAATGTTAGGGCAGACCATTCTCACCTTAGCAGGGGACATCAAAATTTTGTTTTGAATGAAATTCTGAATTCACTGCTTTTAAGGGTCAATAATGTCATCAGTACCTTTCTTCATGATGCATTAGACCAGTCTTAAGCACTTTAAGTTTTTAAAGCACATTTTAAAACAAAAGATATTTATTTTGTACCCCCCACCATACCGTAATTTTGGTTTGTTCCAGATTTCCTACAGTTCTTCACACTAAATATTTTTGCATAGTATACCATGTGACTTAGAACACTAACAGCATGCTGGGAAAGTATTGGGTCAAACCATTTGCACCATAGTAGTCAACAATTAAAACATTGTTTTGAAATAAAATTCAGCTTTCACAGCCTTGAAAGCTCAAATATGTCATCACTGCCTTTTATTCCATAAAGTATTGGAGTCATCTCTAGCATTTAGAGTTTTTATTGCAAATTTTAAATCATTGAATATTTTCTTTACCCCTGCCACTATGGAGAATTTGGTTTGACCCAGATTTATTTCAGTTTTTTCACACTATAAATCTTTGCAGAGTTAAAACTGTGATATGTATAACTGACAGGATATATAGAGCAATATTATTCATTATTCTAACTTCTTTTAAATTATTTTTTAATATAAATTAGAAGCCAGTTTGCCAAACATCTTTTGGATATGACATACATGTCTGGCACACAAATGGTTAATTAAGGCAATCAATGGTGCAGGGTGTGAATAAAAAAAACACCATAATATCTTTTTACTAAAAATAAGCAGTAAAACATTTCCTAAAAAAACTGGCAAACATTTATTTAAAGTCAACCTAATATTTTAGAGTAATTCAATTTTTAATCTGTCAGTGATTTAAAAAAACAAAAAAAAAAAAGTATTTTTCCTTCATATATTTTTTGTTTTTAGCTTGGGCATAGTATAAATTATTCAACTTTTTGGGGGGATTTCAGTGCAAACTCATTGGAAATTTAAATTTCATCCCACTGTTTTCAGCCTGAAATAAAGGAACTGAAGTTTATTTTATTTCAAGTAATGTGGATTTTAGATACAACTTTTATTAGCTCAATGCATGCTGGGATTGCAATGGGACAAACCATTTCCTTTATATTAGGGGACATATGCAACTTTGTTTTTAACCAAATTCAGCTTTATCTGCCATAAAAGCTCAAATATGTCATCAGTGCCTCTCATCCTTATGCATTACAGTAATCCGTAGTTTTCACAGTTTTTAAAACAAATTTTAAAACATTAGATATTTATTTTGTCCCCCCCCCCTCCCCATACTATGGTGATTTTGGTTTCTTCCTGAGGTTCCGCATACTAAATAGGTTTACAGCCTATGCTCTGTGCCATAGAAAACTAACACCATGCAAGGATAATGTTAGGGCAAACCATTTTCACCTTAGAAGGGGACATCAAAATTTTGTTTTGAATGAAATTCAAAATTCACTAATTTTAAGGGTCAATAATGTCATCAGTACCTTTCTTCATGATGCATTAGACCAGTCATAAGCACTTTGAGTTTTTAAAGCACATTTTAAAACAAAAGATATTTATTTTGTACCCCCCAACATACCGTAATTTTGGTTTGTTCCAGATTTCTTACAGTTCTTCACAGTAAATATTTTTGCATACTATACCATGTGACTTAGAAAACTAACAGCATGCTGGGAAAGTATTGGGTCAAAACATTTGCACCACAGTAGTTAACAATTAAAACTTTGTATTTAAATAAAATTCAGCTTTCACTGCTTTGAAAGCTCAAATATGTAATCACTGCCTTTTATTCCATAAAGTATTGGAGTCATCTCTAGCATTTAGAGTTTTTAATGCAAATTTTAAATCATTGAATATTTTCTTTACCCCTGCCACTATGGAGAGTTTGGTTTGACCCAGATTTATTTCAGTTTTTTCACACTATAAATCATTGCAGAGTTAAAACTGTGATACGTATAACTGACAGGATATATAGGGCAATATTATTCATTGTTCTAACTTCTTTTAAATTATTTTTTAATATAAATTAGAAGCCAGTTTGCAAAACATGTTTTGGATACGACATACATCTCTGGCACACAAATGGTTAATTAAGGCAATCGATGGTGTAGGGTGTGAGTAAAAACAACACCATAATTTCTTTTTACTAAAAATAAGCAGTAAAACATTTCCTAAAAAAAACTGGCAAACATTTATTTAAAGTCAACCTAATATTTTAGAGTAATTCAATTTTTAATCTGTCAGTGATTTAAAAAAAAAAAAAAAAAAAAGTATTTTTTCCTTCATATATTTTTTGTTTTTAGGTTGGGCATAATATAAATTATTCATCTTTTTGGGGGGATTTCCGTGCAAACTCATTGGAAATTTAAATTTCATCCCACTGTTTTCAACCTGAAATAAATGAACTGAAGTTAATTATATTTTAAGTAATGTGGATTTTAGATACAACTTTTATTAGCTCAATGCATGCTGGGATTGCAATGGGACAAACCATTTCCATTATATTAGGGGACATATGCAACTTTGTTTTTAACCAAATACAGCTTTTTCTGCCATAAAAGCTCAAATATGTCATCAGTGCCTCTCATCCTTATGCATTACAGTAATCCGTAGTATTCACAGTTTTTAAAACAAATTTTAAAACATTAGATATTTATTTTGTCCCCCCCCCTCCCCATACTATGGTGATTTTGGTTTCTTCCTGAGGTTCCGCATACTAAATAGGTTTACAGCCTATGCTCTGTGCCATAGAAAACTAACAGCATGCAAGGATAATGTTAGGGCAAACCATTTTCACCTTAGAAGGGGACATCAAAATTTTGTTTTGAATGAAATTCAAAATTCACTAATTTTAAGGGTCAATAATGTCATCAGTACCTTTCTTCATGATGCATTAGACCAGTCTTAAGCACTTTGAGTTTTTAAAGCACATTTTAAAACAAAAGATATTTATTTTGTACCCCCCACCATACCGTAATTTTGGTTTGTTCCAGATTTCTTACAGTTCTTCACAGTAAATATTTTTGCATAGTATACCATGTGACTTAGAAAACTAACAGCATGCTGGGAAAGTATTGGGTCAAAACATTTGCACCACAGTAGTTAACAATTAAAACTTTGTATTTAAATAAAATTCAGCTTTCACTGCTTTGAAAGCTCAAATATGTCATCACTGCCTTTTATTCCATAAAGTATTGGAGTCATCTCTAGCATTTAGAGTTTTTAATGCAAATTTTAAATAATTGAATATTTTCTTTACCCCTGCCACTATGGAGAGTTTGGTTTGACCCAGATTTATTTCAGTTTTTTCACACTATAAATCATTGCAGAGTTAAAACTGTGATACGTATAACTGACAGGATATATAGGGCAATATTATTCATTGTTCTAACTTCTTTTAAATTATTTTTTAATATAAATTAGAAGCCAGTTTGCAAAACATGTTTTGGATACGACATACATCTCTGGCACACAAATAGTTAATTAAGGCAATCGATGGTGTAGGGTGTGAGTAAAAACAACACCATAATTTCTTTTTACTAAAAATAAGCAGTAAAACATTTCCTAAAAAAAACTGGCAAACATTTATGTAAAGTCAACCTAATATTTTAGAGTAATTCAATTTTTAATCTGTCAGTGATTTAAAAAAAAAAAAAAAAAGTATTTTTTCCTTCATATATTTTTTGTTTTTAGGTTGGGCATAATATAAATTATTCATCTTTTTGGGGGGATTTCAGTGCAAACTCATTGGAAATTTAAATTTCATCCCACTGTTTTCAACCTGAAATAAATGAACTGAAGTTAATTATATTTTAAGTAATGTGGATTTTAGATACAACTTTTATTAGCTCAATGCATGCTGGGATTGCAATGGGACAAACCATTTCCATTATATTAGGGGACATATGTAACTTTGTTTTTAACCAAATACAGCTTTTTCTGCCATAAAAGCTCAAATATGTCATCAGTGCCTCTCATCCTTATGCATTACAGTAATCCGTAGTATTCACAGTTTTTAAAACAAATTTTAAAACATTAGATATTTATTTTGTCCCCCCCCCCATACTATGGTGATTTTGGTTTCTTCCTGAGGTTCCGCATACTAATTAGGTATACAGCCTATGCCCTGTGCCATAGAAAACTAACAGCATGCAAGGATAATGTTAGGGCAAACCATTTTCACCTTAGCAGGGGACATCAAAATTTAGTTTTGAATGAAATTCAGAATTCACTGCTTTTAAGGGTCAATAATGTCATCAGTACCTGTCTGCATGATGCATTAGACAAGTCTTAAGCACTTTGAGTTGTTAAAGCACATTTTAAAACAAAAGATATTTATTTTGTAATCCCCACCATACCGTAATTTTGGTTTGTTCCAGATTTCCTACAGTTCTTCACACTAAATATTTTTGCATAGTATACCATGTGACTTAGAAAACTAACAGCATGCTGGGAATGTACTGGGTCAAACCATTTGCAACACAGTAGTTAACAATTAAAACATTGTTATGAAGTAAAATTCAGCTTTCATTGCCTTGAAATCTCAAATATGTCATCACTGCCTTTTATTCCATAAAGTATTGGAGTCATCTCTAGCATTTAGAGTTTTTAATGCAAATTTTAAATCATTGAATATTTTCTTTACCCCTGCCACTATGGAGAATTTGATTTGACACAGATTTATTTCAGTTTTTTCACACTATAAATCTTTGCAGAGTTAAAACTGTGATATGTATAACTGACAGGATATATAGGGCAATATTATTCATTGTTCTAACTTCATTTAAATTATTTTTTAATATAAATTAGAAGCCAGTTTGCAAAACATGTTTTGGATATGACATACATCTCTGGCACACAAATGGTTAATTAAGACAATCAATGGTGTAGGGTGTGAGTAAAAAAAAACACCATAATATCTTTTGACTAAAAATAAGCAGTAAAATATTTCCTAAAAAAACTGGCACACATTTATTTAAAGTCAACCTAATATTTTATAGAAATTAAATTTTTAATCTGTCAGTGATTTAAAACAAAAAAAAAGTATTTTTTCCTTATATATTTTTTTTTTTTTAGCTTGGGCATAATATAAATTATTCAACTTTTTGGGGGGATTTCAGTGCAAACTCATTGGAAATTTAAATTTCATCCCACTGTTTTAAGCCTGAAATAAAGGAACTGAAGTTCATTTTATTTTAAGTAATGTGGATTTTAGATACAACTTTTATTAGCTCAATGCATGCTGGGATTGCAATGGGACAAACCATTTCCTTTATATTAGGGGACATATGCAACTTTGTTTTTAACCAAATTCAGCTTTATCTGCCATAAAAGCTCAAATATGTCATCAGTGCCTCTCATCCTTATGCATTACAGTAATCCGTAGTTTTCACAGTTTTTAAAACAAATTTTAAAACATTAGATATTTATTTTGTCCCCCCCCCCATACTATGGTGATTTTGGTTTTTTCCTGAGGTTCCGCATACTAAATAGGTTTATAGCCTATGCTCTGTGCCATAGAAAACTAACAGTATGCAAGAATAATGTTAGGGCAACCATTTTCACCTTAGCAGGGGACATCAAAATTTTGTTTTGAATGAAATTCAGAATTCAATAGTTTTAAGGGTCAATAATGTCATCAGTACCTTTCTTCATGATGCATTAGACCAGTCTTAAGCACTTTGAGGTTTTAAAGCACATTTTAAAACAAAAGATATTTATTTTGTACCCCCCACCATACCGTAATTTTGGTTTGTTCCAGATTTCCTACAGTTCTTCACACTAAATATTTTTGCATAGTATACCATGTGACTTAGAAAACTAACAGCATGCTGGGAAAGTATTGGGTCAAAACATTTGCACCACAGTAGTTAACAATTAAAACATTGTTTTCAAATAAAATTCAGCTTTCACTGTCTTGAAAGCTCAAATATGTCATCACTGCCTTTTATTCCATAAAGTATTGGAGTCATATCTACCATTTAGAGTTTTTAATGCAAATTTGAAAATCATTGAATATTTTCTTTACCCCTGCCACTATGGAGAATTTGGTTTGACCCAGATTTATTTCAGTTTTTTCACACTATAAATCTTTACAGAGTTAAAACTGTGATACGTATAACTGACAGGATATATAGGGCAATATTATTGATTGTTCTAACTTCTTTTAAATTATTTTTTAATATAAATTAGAAGCCAGTTTGTAAAACATCTTTTGGATATGACATACATCTCTGGCACGCAAATGGTTAATTAAGGCAATCAATGGTGTAGGGTGTGAGTAAAAAAAACAACATAATATCTTTTTACTAAAAATAAGCAGTAATACATTTCCTAAAAAAACTGGCAAACATTTATTTAAAGTCAACCTAATATTTTAGAGTAATTCAATTTTTAATCTGTCAGTGAATTAAAAAAAACAAAAAAAAAAGTATTTTTCCTTCATATATTTTTTGTTTTTAGCTTGGGCATAATATAAATTATTCAACTTTTTGGGGGGATTTCAGTGCAAACTTATTGGAAATTTAAATTTCATCCCACTGTTTTCATCCTGAAATAAAGGAACTGAAGTTAATTTTATTTTAAGTAATATGGATTTTAAATACAACTTTTATTAGCTCAATGCATGCTGGGATTGCAATGGGACAAACCATTTCCATTATATTAGGGGACATATGCAACTTTGTTTTAAACCATATACAGCTTTATCTGCCATAAAAGCTCAAATATGTCATCAGTGCCTCTCATCCTTATGAAGTACAGTAATCCGTAGTATTCACAGTTTTTAAAACAAATTTTAAAACATTAGATATTTATTTTGTCCCCCCCCATACTATGGTGATTTTGGTTTCTTCCTGAGGTTCCGCATACTAAATAGGTTTACAGCCTATGCCCTGGGCCATAGAAAACTAACAGCATGCAAGGATAATGTTAGGGCAGACCATTCTCACCTTAGCAGGGGACATCAAAATTTGTTTTGAATGAAATTCTGAATTCACTGCTTTTAAGGGTCAATAATGTCATCAGTACCTTTCTTCATGATGCATTAGACCAGTCTTAAGCACTTTAAGTTTTTAAAGCACATTTTAAAACAAAAGATATTTATTTTGTACCCCCCACCATACCGTAATTTTGGTTTGTTCCAGATTTCCTACAGTTCTTCACACTAAATATTTTTGCATAGTATACCATGTGACTTAGAACACTAACAGCATGCTGGGAAAGTATTGGGTCAAACCATTTGCACCATAGTAGTCAACAATTAAAACATTGTTTTGAAATAAAATTCAGCTTTCACAGCCTTGAAAGCTCAAATATGTCATCACTGCCTTTTATTCCATAAAGTATTGGAGTCATCTCTAGCATTTAGAGTTTTTATTGCAAATTTTAAATCATTGAATATTTTCTTTACCCCTGCCACTATGGAGAATTTGGTTTGACCCAGATTTATTTCAGTTTTTTCACACTATAAATCTTTGCAGAGTTAAAACTGTGATATGTATAACTGACAGGATATATAGAGCAATATTATTCATTGTTCTAACTTCTTTTAAATTATTTTTTAATATAAATTAGAAGCCAGTTTGCCAAACATCTTTTGGATATGACATACATGTCTGGCACACAAATGGTTAATTAAGGCAATCAATGGTGCAGGGTGTGAATAAAAAAAACACCATAATATCTTTTTACTAAAAATAAGCAGTAAAACATTTCCTAAAAAAACTGGCAAACATTTATTTAAAGTCAACCTAATATTTTAGAGTAATTCAATTTTTAATCTGTCAGTGATTTAAAAAAACAAAAAAAAAAAAGTATTTTTCCTTCATATATTTTTTGTTTTTAGCTTGGGCATAGTATAAATTATTCAACTTTTTGGGGGGATTTCAGTGCAAACTCATTGGAAATTTAAATTTCATCCCACTGTTTTCAGCCTGAAATAAAGGAACTGAAGTTTATTTTATTTCAAGTAATGTGGATTTTAGATACAACTTTTATTAGCTCAATGCATGCTGGGATTGCAATGGGACAAACCATTTCCTTTATATTAGGGGACATATGCAACTTTGTTTTTAACCAAATTCAGCTTTATCTGCCATAAAAGCTCAAATATGTCATCAGTGCCTCTCATCCTTATGCATTACAGTAATCCGTAGTTTTCACAGTTTTTAAAACAAATTTTAAAACATTAGATATTTATTTTGTCCCCCCCCCCTCCCCATACTATGGTGATTTTGGTTTCTTCCTGAGGTTCCGCATACTAAATAGGTTTACAGCCTATGCTCTGTGCCATAGAAAACTAACACCATGCAAGGATAATGTTAGGGCAAACCATTTTCACCTTAGAAGGGGACATCAAAATTTTGTTTTGAATGAAATTCAAAATTCACTAATTTTAAGGGTCAATAATGTCATCAGTACCTTTCTTCATGATGCATTAGACCAGTCATAAGCACTTTGAGTTTTTAAAGCACATTTTAAAACAAAAGATATTTATTTTGTACCCCCCAACATACCGTAATTTTGGTTTGTTCCAGATTTCTTACAGTTCTTCACAGTAAATATTTTTGCATACTATACCATGTGACTTAGAAAACTAACAGCATGCTGGGAAAGTATTGGGTCAAAACATTTGCACCACAGTAGTTAACAATTAAAACTTTGTATTTAAATAAAATTCAGCTTTCACTGCTTTGAAAGCTCAAATATGTCATCACTGCCTTTTATTCCATAAAGTATTGGAGTCATCTCTAGCATTTAGAGTTTTTAATGCAAATTTTAAATCATTGAATATTTTCTTTACCCCTGCCACTATGGAGAGTTTGGTTTGACCCAGATTTATTTCAGTTTTTTCACACTATAAATCATTGCAGAGTTAAAACTGTGATACGTATAACTGACAGGATATATAGGGCAATATTATTCATTGTTCTAACTTCTTTTAAATTATTTTTTAATATAAATTAGAAGCCAGTTTGCAAAACATGTTTTGGATACGACATACATCTCTGGCACACAAATGGTTAATTAAGGCAATCGATGGTGTAGGGTGTGAGTAAAAACAACACCATAATTTCTTTTTACTAAAAATAAGCAGTAAAACATTTCCTAAAAAAAACTGGCAAACATTTATTTAAAGTCAACCTAATATTTTAGAGTAATTCAATTTTTAATCTGTCAGTGATTTAAAAAAAAAAAAAAAAAAAAGTATTTTTTCCTTCATATATTTTTTGTTTTTAGGTTGGGCATAATATACATTATTCATCTTTTTGGGGGGATTTCAGTGCAAACTCATTGGAAATTTAAATTTCATCCCACTGTTTTCAACCTGAAATAAATGAACTGAAGTTAATTATATTTTAAGTAATGTGGATTTTAGATACAACTTTTATTAGCTCAATGCATGCTGGGATTGCAATGGAACAAACCATTTCCATTATATTAGGGGACATATGCAACTTTGTTTTTAACCAAATACAGCTTTTTCTGCCATAAAAGCTCAAATATGTCATCAGTGCCTCTCATCCTTATGCATTACAGTAATCCGTAGTATTCACAGTTTTTAAAACAAATTTTAAAACATTAGATATTTATTTTGTCCCCCCCCCCATACTATGGTGATTTTGGTTTCTTCCTGAGGTTCCGCATACTAAATAGGTATACAGCCTATGCCCTGTGCCATAGAAAACTAACAGCATGCAAGGATAATGTTAGGGCAAACCATTTTCACCTTAGCAGGGGACATCAAAATTTAGTTTTGAATGAAATTCAGAATTCACTGCTTTTAAGGGTCAATAATGTCATCAGTACCTGTCTGCATGATGCATTAGACAAGTCTTAAGCACTTTGAGTTGTTAAAGCACATTTTAAAACAAAAGATATTTATTTTGTAATCCCCACCATACCGTAATTTTGGTTTGTTCCAGATTTCCTACATTTCTTCACACTAAATATTTTTGCATAGTATACCATGTGACTTAGAAAACTAACAGCATGCTGGGAATGTACTGGGTCAAACCATTTGCAACACAGTAGTTAACAATTAAAACATTGTTTTGAAGTAAAATTCAGCTTTCACTGACTTGAAATCTCAAATATGTCATCACTGCCTTTTATTCCATAAAGTATTGGAGTCATCTCTAGCATTTAGAGTTTTTAATGCAAATTTTAAATCATTGAATATTTTCTTTACCCCTGCCACTATGGAGAATTTGGTTTGACACAGATTTATTTCAGTTTTTTCACACTATAAATCTTTGCAGAGTTAAAACTGTGATATGTATAACTGACAGGATATATAGGGCAATATTATTCATTGTTCTAACTTCATTTAAATTATTTTTTAATATAAATTAGAAGCCAGTTTGCAAAACATGTTTTGGATATGACATACATCTCTGGCACACAAATGGTTAATTAAGACAATCAATGGTGTAGGGTGTGAGTAAAAAAAAACACCATAATATCTTTTGACTAAAAATAAGCAGTAAAATATTTCCTAAAAAAACTGGCACACATTTATTTAAAGTCAACCTAATATTTTATAGAAATTAAATTTTTAATCTGTCAGTGACTTAAAACAAAAAAAAAGTATTTTTTCCTTATATATTTTTTTTTTTTAGCTTGGGCATAATATAAATTATTCAACTTTTTGAGGGGATTTCAGTGCAAACTCATTGGAAATTTAAATTTCATCCCACTGTTTTAACCTGAAATAAAGGAACTGAAGTTTATTTTATTTTAAGTAATGTGGATTTTAGATACAACTTTTATTAGCTCAATGCATGCTGGGATTGCAATGGGACAAACCATTTCCTTTATATTAGGGGACATATGCAACTTTGTTTTTAACCAAATTCAGCTTTATCTGCCATAAAAGCTCAAATATGTCATCAGTGCCTCTCATCCTTATGCTTTACAGTAATCCGTAGTTTTCACAGTTTTTAAAACAAATTTTAAAACATTAGATATTTATTTTGTTCCCCCCCCCCATACTATGGTGATTTTGGTTTTTTCCTGAGGTTCCGCATACTAAATAGGTTTATAGCCTATGCTCTGTGCCATAGAAAACTAACAGTATGCAAGAATAATGTTAGGGCAAACCATTTTCACCTTAGCAGGGGACATCAAAATTTTGTTTTGAATGAAATTCAGAATTCAATAGTTTTAAGGGTCAATAATGTCATCAGTACCTTTCTTCATGATGCATTAGACCAGTCTTAAGCACTTTGAGGTTTTAAAGCACATTTTAAAACAAAAGATATTTATTTTGTACCCCCCACCATACCGTAATTTTGGTTTGTTCCAGATTTCCTACAGTTCTTCACACTAAATATTTTTGCATAGTATACCATGTGACTTAGAAAACTAACAGCATGCTGGGAAAGTATTGGGTCAAAACATTTGCACCACAGTAGTTAACAATTAAAACATTGTTTTCAAATAAAATTCAGCTTTCACTGTCTTGAAAGCTCAAATATGTCATCACTGCCTTTAATTCCATAAAGTATTGGAGTCATATCTACCATTTAGAGTTTTTAATGCAAATTTGAAAATCATTGAATATTTTCTTTACCCCTGCCACTATGGAGAATTTGGTTTGACCCAGATTTATTTCAGTTTTTTCACACTATAAATCTTTACAGAGTTAAAACTGTGATACGTATAACTGACAGGATATATAGGGCAATATTATTGATTGTTCTAACTTCTTTTAAATTATTTTTTAATATAAATTAGAAGCCAGTTTGCAAAACATGTTTTGGATATGACATACATGTCTGGCACACAAATGGTTAATTAAGGCAATCAATGGTGCAGGGTGTGAATAAAAAAAACACCATAATATCTTTTTACTAAAAATAAGCAGTAAAACATTTCCTAAAAAAACTGGCAAACATTTATTTAAAGTCAACCTAATATTTTAGAGTAATTCAATTTTTAATCTGTCAGTGATTTAAAAAAAAAAAAAAAAAAGTATTTTTCCTTCATATATTTTTTGTTTTTAGCTTGGGCATAATATAAATTATTCAACTTTTTGGGGGGATTTCAGTGCAAACTTATTGGAAATTTCAATTTCATCCCACTGTTTTCAGCCTGAAATAAAGGAACTGAAGTTAATTTTATTTTAAGTAATATGGATTTTAAATACAACTTTTATTAGCTCAATGCATGCTGGGATTGCAATGGGACAAACCATTTCCATTATATTAGGGGAGATATGCAACTTTGTTTTAAACCATATACAGCTTTATCTGCCATAAAAGCTCAAATATGTCATCAGTGCCTCTCATCCTTATGCATTACAGTAATCCGTAGTATTCACAGTTTTTAAAACAAATTTTAAAACATTAGATATTTATTTTGTCCCCCCATACTATGGTGATTTTGGTTTCTTCCTGAGGTTCCGCATACTAAATAGGTTTACAGCCTATGCCCTGTGCCATAGAAAACTAACAGCATGCAAGGATAATGTTAGGGCAGACCATTTTCACCTTAGCAGGGGACATCAAAATTTTGTTTTGAATGAAATCCTGAATTCACTGCTTTTAAGGGTCAATAATGTCATCAGTACCTTTCTTCATGATGCATTAGACCAGTCTTAAGCACTTTAAGTTTTTAAAGCACATTTTAAAACAAAAGATATTTATTTTGTACCCCCCACCATACCGTAATTTTGGTTTGTTCAAGGTTTTCTGCAGTTCTTCACACTAAATATTTTTGCATACTATACCATGTGACATAGAAAACCAACAGCATGCTGGGAAAGTATTGGGTCAAAACATTTGCACCACAGTAGTTAACAATTAAAACATTGTTTTAAAATGATATTCAGCTTTCACTGCCTTGAAAGCTCAAATATGTCATCACTGCCTTTTATTCCATAAAGTATTGGAGTAATATCTAGCATTTAGAGTTTTTAATGCAAATTTTAAATCATTGAATATTTTCTTTCCCCTGTCACTATGGAGAATTTGGTTCGACCCAGATTTAATTCAGTTTTTCACACTAATAATCTTTACAGAGTTAAAACTGTGATACGTATAACTGACAGGATATATAGGGCAATATTATTCATTGTTCTAACTTCTTTTAAATCATATTTTAATATAAATTAGAAGCCAGTTTGCAAAACATGTTTTGGATATGACATACATCTCTGGCACACAAATGGTTAATTAAGGCAATCAATGGTGTAGGTTGTGAGTAAAAAAAAACATCATAATATCTTTTTACTAAAAATAAGCAATAAAACATTTCCTAAAAAAACTGGCAAACATTTATTTAAAGTCAACCTAATATTTTAGAGTAATTCAATTTTTAATCTGTCAGTGATTTAAAAAAAAAAAAAAAAAAAAAAAAAGTATTTTTCCTTCATATATTTTTTGTTTTTAGCTTGGGCATAATATAAATTATTCAACTTTTTGGGGGGATTTCAGTGCAAACTTATTGGAAATTTCAATTTCATCTCACTGTTTTCAGCCTGAAATAAAGGAACTGAAGTTAATTTTATTTTAAGTAATATGGATTTTAAATACAACTTTTATTAGCTCAATGCATGCTGGGATTGCAATGGGACAAACCATTTCCATTATATTAGGGGAGATATGCAACTTTGTTTTAAACCATATACAGCTTTATCTGCCATAAAAGCTCAAATATGTCATCAGTGCCTCTCATTCTTATGCAGTACAGTAATCCGTAGTATTCACAGTTTTTAAAACAAATTTTAAAACATTAGATATTTATTTTGTCCCCCCCCCATAATATGATGATTTTGGTTTCTTCCTGAGGTTCCGCATACTAAATAGGTTTACAACCTATGCCCTGTGCCATAGAAAACTAACAGCATGCAAGGATAATGTTAGGGCAAACCATTTTCACCTTAGCAGGGGACATCAAAATTTTGTTTTGAATGAAATTCAGAATTCACTACTTTTAAGGGTCAATAATGTAATCAGTACCTTTCTTCATGATGCATTAGACCAGTCTTAAGCACTTTGAGTTGTTAAAGCACATTTTAAAACAAAAGATATTTATTTTGTAACCCCCCACCATACCGTAATTTTGGTTTGTTCCAGATTTCCTACAGTTCTTCACACTAAATATTTTTGCATAGTATACCATGTGACTTAGAAAACTAACAGCATGCTGGGAAATTATTTCGTCAAACCATTTACACCACAGTAGTTAACAATTAAAACATTGTTTTGAAATGAAATTCAGCTTTCACTGCCTTGAAAGTTCAAATATGTCATCACTGCCTTTTATTCAATAAAGTATTGGAGTCATCTCTAACATTTAGAGTTTTTAATGCAAATTTTAAATCATTGAATATTTTCTTTACCCCTGCCACTATGGAGAATTTGGTTTGACCCAGATTTATTTCAGTTTTTTCACACTATAAATCTTTGCAGAGTTAAAACTGTGATATGTATAACTGACAAGATATATCGGGCAATATTATTCATTGTTCTAACTTCTTTTAAATTATTTTATAATATAAATTAGAAGCCAGTTTGCAAAACATGTTTTGGATATGACATACATCTCTGGCACACAAATGGTTAATTAAGGCAATCAATAGTGTAGGGTGTGAGTAAAAAAAACACCATAATATCTTTTAACTAAAAATAAGCAGTAAAACATTTCCAAAAAACACTGGCACACATTTATTTAAAGTCAACCTAATATTTTAGAGTAATTCAATTTTTAATCTGTCAGTGATTTAAAAAAAAAAAAAAAAAAAAAAGTATTTTTTCCTGCATATATTTTTTGTTTTTAGCTTGGGCATAATATAAGTTATTCAACTGTTTGGAGGGATGTCAGTGCAAACTCATTGGAAATTTAAATTTTATCCCACTGTTTTCAGCCTGAAATAAAGGAACTGAAGTTAATTTTATTTTAAGTAATGTGGATTTTAGATACAACTTTTATTAGCTCAATGCATGCTGGGATTGCAATGGGACAAACCATATCCATTATTTTAGGGGACATATGCAACTTTGTTTTTAACCAAATTCAGCTTTATCTGCTATAAAAGCTCAAATATGTCATCAGTGCCTCTCATCCTTATGCATTACAGTAATCCGTAGTATTCACAGTTTTTAAAACAAATTTTAAAACATTAGATATTTATTTTGTCCCCCCATACTATGGTGATTTTGGTTTCTTCCTGAGGTTCCGCATACTAAATAGGTTTACAGCCTATGCCCTGTGCCATAGAAAATTAACAGCATGCAAGGATAATGTTAGTGCAGACCATTTTCACCTTAGCAGGGGACATCAAAATTTTGTTTTGAATGAAATTCTGAATTCACTGCCTTTAAGGGTCAATAATGTCATCAGTACCTTTCTTCAAGATGCATTAGACCAGTCTTAAGCACTTTAAGTTTTTAAAGCACATTTGAAAAGAAAATATATTTATTTTGTACCCCCCACCATACCGTAATTTTGGTTTGTACCAGATTTCCTACAGTTCTTCACACTAAATATTTTTGCATAGTATACCATATGACTTAGAAAACTGACAGCATGCTGGGAAAGTATTGGGTCAAAACATTTGCACCACAGTAGTTAACAATTAAAGCATTGTTTTGAAATAAAATTCAGCTTTCACTGCCTTGAAATCTCAAATATGTCATCACTACCTTTTATTCCATAAAGTATTGGAGTCATCTCGAGCATTTAGAGTTTTTAATGCAAAGTTTAAATCATTGAATATTTTCTTTACCCCTGCCACTATGGAGAATTTGGTTTGACCTAGATTTATTTCAGTTTTTTCACACTAATAATCTTTGCAGAGTTAAAACTGTGATACGTATAACTGACAGGATATATAGGGCAATATTATTCATTGTTCTAACTTCTTTTAAATCATTTTTTAATATAAATTAGAAGCCAGTTTGCCAAACATCTTTTGGATATGACATACATCTCTGGCACACAAATGGTTTATTAAGGCAATCAATGGTGTAGGGTGTGAGTTAAAAAAAAACACCATAATATCTTTTTACTAAAAATAAGCAATAAAACATTTCCTAAAAAAACTGGCAAACATTTATATAAAGTCAACCTAATATTTTAGAGTAATTCAATTTTTAATCTGTCAGTGATTTAAAAAAAAAAAAAAAAAAAAAAAAAAAAAAAAAAAGTATTTTTCCTTCATATATTTTTTGTTTTTAGCTTGGGCATAGTATAAATTATTCAACTTTTTGGGGGGATTTCAGTGCAAACTTATTGGAAATTTAAATTTCATCCCACTGTTTTTAGCCTGAAATAAAGGAACTGAAGTTAATTTTATTTTAAGCAATATGGATTTTAAATACAACTTTTATTAGCTCAATGCATGCTGGGATTGCAATGGGACAAACCATTTCTATTATATTAGGGGACATATGCAACTTTGTTTTAAACCATATACAACTTTATCTGCCATAAAAGCTCAAATATGTCATCAGTGCCTCTCATCCTTATGCAGTACATTAATCCGTAGTATTCACAGTTTTTAAAACAAATTTTAAAACATTAGATATTTATTTTGTCCCCCCCCATACTATGGTGATTTTGGTTTCTTCCTGAGGTTCCGCATACTAAATAGGTTTACAGCCTATGCCCTGTGCCATAGAAAACTAACAGCATGCAAGGATAATGTTAGGGCAGACCATTTTCACCTTAGCAGGGGACATCAAAATTTTGTGTTGAATGAAATTCAGAATTCACTGCTTTTAAGGGTCAATAATGTCATCAGTACCTTTCTTCATGATGCATTAGACCAGTCTTAAGCACTTTAATTTTTTATAGCACATTTTAAAACAAAAGATATTTATTTTGTACCCCCCACCATACCATAATTTTGGTTTGTTCCAGGTTTTCTGCAGTTTTTCACACTAAATATTTTTGCATAGTATACCATGTGACATAGAAAACCAACAGCATGCTGGGAATGTATTGGGTCAAAACATTTGCACCACAGTAGTTAACAATTAAAACATTGTTTTAAAATGAAATTCAGCTTTCACTGCCTTGAAAGCTCAAATATGTCATCACTGCCTTTTATTCCATAAAGTATTGGAGTAATATCTAGCATTTAGAGTATTTAATGCAAATTTTAAATCATTGAATATTTTCTTTCCCCTGTCACTATGGAGAATTTGGTTCGACCCAGATTTATTTCAGTTTTTCACACTATAAATCGTTGCAGAGTTAAAACTGTGATATGTATAACTGACAGGATATATAGGGCAATATTATTCATTGTTCTAACTTCTTTTAAATTATATTTAATATAAACTAGAAGCCAGTTTGCAAAACATGTTTTGGATATGACATACATCTCTGGCATACAAATGGTTAATTAAGGTAATCAATGGTGTAGGGTGTGAATAAAAAAAAAATTCCATAATATCTCTTTACTAAAAATAAGCAGTAAAACATTTTCTAAAAACACTGGCACACATTTATTTAAAGTCAACCTAATATTTTAGAGTAATTCAATTTTTAATCTGTAAACGATTAAAAAAAAAAAAAAAAAAAAAAGTATTTTTTCTTTCATATATTTTTTGTTTTTAGCTTGGGCATAATATAAATTATTGAACTCTTTTGGGGGGGGGGTTTCAGTGCAATCTCATTGGAAATTTAAATGTCATCCCATTGTTTTCAGCCTTAAATAAAGGTACTGAAGTTAATTTTATTTTAAGTAATGTGGATTTTAGATACAACTTTTATTAGCTCAATGCATGCTGGGATTGCAATGGGACAAACCATATCCATTATTTTACGGGACATATGCAACTTTGTTTTTAACCAAATTCAGCTTTATCTGCCATAAAAGCTCAAATATGTCATCAGTGCCTCTCATCCTTATGCATTACAGTAATCCGTAGTATTCACAGTTTTTAAAACAAATTTTAAAACATTAGATATATATTTTGTCCCCCCATACTGTGGTGATTTTGGTTTCTTCCTGAGGTTCTGCATACTAAATAGGTTTACAGCCTATGCCCTGTGCCATAGAAAACTAACAGCATGCAAGGATAATGTTAGGGCAGACCATTTTCACCTTAGCAGGGGACATCAAAATTTTGTTTTGAATGAAATTCTGAATTCACTGCTTTTAAGGGTCAATAATGTCATCAGTACCTTTCTTCATGATGCATTAGACCAGTCTTAAGCACTTTAAGTTTTTAAAGCACATTTTAAAACAAAAGATATTTATTTTGTACCCCCCACCATACCGTAATTTTGGTTTGTTCCAGATTTCCTACAGTTCTTCACACTAAATATTTTTGCGTAGTATACCATGTGACTTAGAAAACTAACAGCATGCTGGGAAAGTATTGGGTCAAAACATTTGCACCACAGAAGTTAACAATTAAAACATTGTTTTGAAATAAAATTCAGCTTTCACTGCCTTGAAATCTCAAATATGTCATCACTGCCTTTTATTCCATAAAGTATTGGAGTCATCTCTAGCATTTAGAGTTTTTAATGCAAATTTTAAATCATTGAATATTTTCTTTACCGCTGCCACTATGGAGAATTTGGTTTGACCCAGATTTATTTCAGTTTTTTCACACTAATAATCTTTGCAGAGTTAAAACTGTGATACGTATAACTGACAGGATATATAGGGCAATATTATTCATTGTTCTAACTTCTTTTAAATTATTTTTTAATATAAATTAGAAGCCAGTTTGCCAAACATCTTATGGATATGACATACATCTCTGGCACACAAATGGTTAATTAAGGCAATCAATGGTGTAGGGTGTGAGTAAAAAAAACACCATAATATCTTTTTACTAAAAATAAGCAGTAAAACATTTCCTAAAAAAACTGGCACACATTTATTTAAAGTCAACCTAATATTTTAGAGGAATTCAATTTTTAATCTGTCAGTGATTAAAAAAAAAAAAAAAAAAAAGTATTTTTCCTTCATATATTTTTTGTTTTTAGCCTGGGCATAATATAGATTATTCAACGTTTTGGGGGGATTTCAGTTCAAAATCATTGGAAATTTAAATTTCATCCCACTGTTTTCAGCCTGAAATAAAGGAACTGAAGTTAATTTTATTTTAAGTAATGTGGATTTTAGATACAACTTTTATTAGCTCAATGCATGCTGGGATTTCAATGCGACAAACCATTTCCATTATATTAGGGGACATATGCAACTTTGTTTTTAACCAAATTCAGCTTTATCTGCCATAAAAGCTCAAATATGTCATCAGTGCCTCTCATCCTTATGCATTACAGTAATCAGTAGTATTCACAGTTTTTAAAACAAATTTTAAAACATTACATATTTATTTTGTCCCCCCCATACTATGGTGATTTTGGTTTCTTCCTGAGGTTCCGCATACTAAATAGGTTTACAGCCTATGCCCTGTGCCATAGAAAACTAACAGCATGCAAGGATAATGTTAGGGCAGACCATTTTCACCTTAGCAGGGGACATCAAAATTTTGTTTTGAATGAAATTCAAAATTCACTGCTTTTAAGGGTCAATAATGTCATCAGTACCTTTCTTCATGATGCATTAGACCAGTCTTAAGCACTTTGAGTTTTTAAAGCACATTTTAAAACAAAATATATTTATTTTGTACCCCCCATGATACCGTAATTTTGGTTTGTTCCAGATTTCCTACAGTTCTTCACACTAAATATTTTTGCATAGTATACCATGTGACTTAGAAAACTAACAGCATGCTGAGAAAGTATTGGGTCAAACCATTTGCACTATAGTAGTCAACAATTAAAACATTGTTTTGAAATAAAATTCAGCTTTCACAGCCTTGAAAGCTCAAATATGTCATCACTGCCTTTTATTCCATAAAGTATTGGAGTAATCTCTAGCATTTAGAGTTTTTATTGCAAATTTTAAATCATTGAATATTTTCTTTACCCCTGCCACTATGCAGAATTTGGTTTGACCCAGATTTATTTCAGTTTTTTCACACTATAAATCTTTGCAGAGTTAAAACTGTGATATGTATAACTGACAGGATATATAGAGCAATATTATTCATTGTTCTAACTTCTTTTAAATTATTTTTTAATATAAATTAGAAGCCATTTTGCAAAACATGTTTTGGATATGAGATACATCTCTGGCACACAAATGGTTAATTAAGGCAATCAATGGTGTAGGTTGTGAGTAAAAAAAAAACACCATAATATCTTTTTACAAAAAATAAGCAATAAAACATTTCCTAAAAAAACTGGCAAACATTTATTTAATGTCAACCTAATATTTTAGAGTAATTCAATTTATAAACTGACAGTGATTTAAAAAAAAAAAAAAAAAAAAAAAAAAGGATTTTTCCTTCATATATTTTTTGTTTTTAGCTTTGGCATAATATAAATTATTCAACTTTTTGGGGGGATTTCAGTGCAAACTTATTGGAAATTTAAAATTTCATCCCACTGTTTTCAGCCTGAAATAAAGGAACTGAAGTTAATTTTATTTTAAGTAATATGGATTTTAAATACAACTTTTATTAGCTCAATGCATGCTGGGATTGCAATGGGACAAACCATTTCCATTATATTAGGGGACATATGCAACTTTGTTTTAAACCATATACAGCTTTATCTGCCATAAAAGCTCAAATATGTCATCAGTGCCTCTCATCCTTATGCAGTACAGTAATCCATAGTATTCACAGTTTTTAAAACAAATTTTAAAACATTAGATATTTATTTTGTCCCCCCCCATACTATGATGATTTTGGTTTCTTCCTGAGGTTCCGCATACTAAATAGGTTTACAACCTATGCCCTGTGCCATAGAAAACTAACAGCATGCAAGGATAATGTTAGGGCAAACCATTTTCACCTTAGCAGGGGACATTAAAATTTTGTTTTGAATGAAATTCAGAATTCACTGCTTTTAAGGGTCAATAATGTCATCAGTACCTTTCTTCATGATGCATTAGACCAGTCTTAAGCACTTTGAGTTGTTAAAGCACATTTTAAAACAAAAGATATTTATTTTGTACCCCCCACCATACCGTAATTTTGGTTTGTTCCAGATTTCCTACAGTTCTTCACACTAAATATTTTTGCATAGTATACCATGTGACTTAGAAAACTAACAGCATGCTGGGAAATTATTTGGTCAAACCATTTACACCACAGTAGTTAACAATTAAAACATTGTTTTGAAATGAAATTCAGCTTTCACTGCCTTGAAAGTTCAAATATGTCATCACTGCCTTTTATTCCATAAAGTATTGGAGTCATCTCTAACATTTAGAGTTTTTAATGCAAATTTTAAATCATTGAATATTTTCTTTTCCCCTGCCACTATGGAGAATTTGGTTTGACCCAGATTTATTTCAGTTTTTTCACACTATAAATCTTTGCAGAGTTAAAACTGTGATATGTATAACTGACAAGATATATAGGGCAATATTATTCATTGTTCTAACTTCTTTTAAATTATTTTATAATATAAATTAGAAGCCAGTTTGCAAAACATGTTTTGGATATGACATACATCTCTGGCACACAAATGGTTAATTAAGGCAATCAATGGTGTAGGGTGTGAGTAAAAAAAACACCATAATATCTTTTAACTAAAAATAAGCAGTAAAACATTTCCAAAAAACACTGGCACAAATTTATTTAAAGTCAACCTAATATTTTAGAGTAATTCAATTTTTAATCTGTCAGTGATTTAAAAAAAAAAAAAAAAAAAAAAGTATTTTTCCTTCATATATTTTTTGTTTTTAGCTTGGGCATAATATAAATTATTCAACTGTTTGGAGGGATGTCAGTGCAAACTCATTGGAAATTTAAATTTCATCCCACTGTTTTCAGCCTGAAATAAAGGAACTGAAGTTAAGTTTATTTTAAGTAATGTGGATTTTAGATACAACTTTTATTAGCTCAATGCATGCTGGGATTGCAATGGGACAAACCATATCCATTATTTTAGGGGACATATGCAACTTTGTTTTTAACCAAATTCAGCTTTATCTGCTATAAAAGCTCAAATATGTCATCAGTGCCTCTCATCCTTATGCATTACAGTAATCCGTAGTATTCACAGTTTTTAAAACAAATTTTAAAACATTAGATATTTATTTTGTCCCCCCATACTATGGTGATTTTGGTTTCTTCCTGAGGTTCCGCATACTAAATAGGTTTACAGTCTATGCCCTGTGCCATAGAAAATTAACAGCATGCAAGGATAATGTTAGGGCAGACCATTTTCACCTTAGCAGGGGACATCAAAATTTTGTTTTGAATGAAATTCTGAATTCACTGCTTTTTAGGGTCAATAATGTCATCAGTATCTTTCTTCATGATGCATTAGACCAGTCTTAAGCACTTTAAGTTTTTAAAGCACATTTTAAAACAAAAGATATTTATTTTGTACCCCCCACCATACCGTAATTTTGGTTTGTTCCAGATTTCCTACAGTTCTTCACACTAAATATTTTTGCATAGTATACCATGTGACTTAGAAAACAAACAGCATGCTGGAAAGTATTGGGTCAAAACATTTGCACCACAGTAGTTAACAATTAAAACATTGTTTTGAAATAAAATTCAGCTTTCACTGCCTTGAAATCTCAAATATGTCATCACTTCCTTTTATTCCATAAAGTATTGGAGTCATCTCTAGCATTTAGAGTTTTTAATGCAAATTTTACATCATTGAATATTTTCTTTACCCCTGCCACTATGGAGAATTTGGTTTGACCCAGATTTATTTCAGTTTTTTCACACTATAACTCTTTGCAGAGTTAAAACTGTGATATGTATAACTGACAGGATATATAGGGCAATATTATTCATAGTTCTAACTTCTTTTAAATTATTTTGTAATATAAATTAGAAGCCAGTTTGCAAAACATGTTTTGGATACGACATACATCTCTGGCACACAAATGGTTAAT
Source organism: Rhinophrynus dorsalis (assembly GCA_037306005.1). Taxonomy (NCBI): domain Eukaryota; kingdom Metazoa; phylum Chordata; class Amphibia; order Anura; family Rhinophrynidae; genus Rhinophrynus; species Rhinophrynus dorsalis. Next base: position 166,955,563 of record CM074725.1, on the reverse strand, counting down.
TAAGGCAATCAATGGTGTAGGGTGTGAGTTAAAAAAAAAACACCATAATATCTTTTTACTAAAAATAAGCAATAAAACATTTCCTAAAAAAACTGGCAAACATTTATTTAAAGTCAACCTAATATTTTCGAGTAATTCAATTTTTAATCTGTCAGTGATTTAAAAAAAAAAGTATTTTTCCTTCATATATTTTTTGTTTTTAGCTTTGGCATAATATAAATTATTCAACTTTTTGGGGGGATTTCAGTGCAAACTTATTGGAAATTTACATTTCATCCCACTGTTTTCAGCCTGAAATAAAGGAACTGAAGTTAATTTTATTTTAAGTAATATGGATTTTAAATACAACTTTTATTAGCTCAATGCATGCTGGGATTGCAATGGGACAAACCATTTCCATTATATTAGGGGACATATGCAACTTTGTTTTAAACCATATACAGCTTTATCTGCCATAAAAGCTCAAATATGTCATCAGTGCCTCTCATCCTTATGCAGTACAGTAATCCGTAGTATTCACAGTTTTTAAAACAAATTTTAAAACATTAGATATTTATTTTGTCCCCCCCCATACTATGGTGATTTTGGTTTCTTCCTGAGGTTCCGCATACTAAATAGGTTTACAACCTATGCCCTGTGCCATAGAAAACTAACAGCATGCAAGGATAATTTTAGGGCAAACCATTTTCACCTTAGCAGGGGACATCAAAATTTTGTTTTGAATGAAATTCAGAATTCAATGCTTTTAAGGGTCAATAATGTCATCAGTACCTTTCTTCATGATGCATTAGACCAGTCTTAAGCATTTTGAGTTTTTAAAGTACATTTTAAAACAAAAGATATTTATTTTGTACCCCCACCATACCGTAATTTTGGTTTGTTCCAGATTTCCTACAGATCTTCACACTAAATATTTTTGCATAGTATACCATGTGACTTAGAAAACTAACAGCATGCTGGGAAAGTATTGGGTCAAAAGATTTGCACCACAGTAGTTAACAATTAAAACATTGTTTTGAAATAAAATTCAGCTTTCACTGCCTTGAAAGCTCAAATATGTCATCACTGCCTTTTATTCCATAAAGTATTGGAGTCATCTCTAGCATTTAGAGTTTTTAATGCAAATTTTAAATCATTGAATATTTTCTTTACCCCTGCCACTATGGAGAATTTGGTTTGACCCAGATTTATTTCAGTTTTTACACACTATAAATCTTTGCAGAGTTAAAACTGTGATATTTATAACTGACAAGATATATAGGGCAATATTATTCATTGTTCTAACTTCTTTTAAATTATTTTTTAATATAAATTAGAAGCCAGTTTGCAAAACATGTTTTGGATATGACATACATCTCTGGCACACAAATGGTTAATTAAGGCAATCAATGGTGTAGGGTGTGAGTAAAAAAAACACCATAATATCTTTTTACTAAAAATAAGTAGTAAAACATTTCCTAAAAACACTGGCACACATTTATTTAAAGTCAACCTAATATTTTAGAGTAATTCAATTTTTAATCTGTCAGTTATTTAAAAAAAAAAAAAAAAAAAAAAGTATTTTTTCCTTCATATATTTTTTGTTTTTAGCTTGGGCATAATATAAATTATTCAACTGTTTGGAGGGATGTCAGTGCAAACTCATTGGAAATTTAAATTTCATCCCACTGTTTTCAGCCTTAAATAAAGGCACTGAAGTTAATTTTATTTTAAGTAATGTGGATTTTAGATACAACTTTTATTAGCTCAACACATGCTGGGATTGCAATGGGACAAACCATATCCATTATTTTAGGGGACATATGCAACTTTGTTTTTAACCAAATTCAGCTTTATCTGCCATAAAAGCTCAAATATGTCATCAGTGCCTCTTATCCTTATGCATTACAGTAATCCGTAGTATTCACAGTTTTTAAAACAAATTTTAAAACATTAGATATTTATTTTGTCCCCCCATACTATGGTGATTTTGGTTTCTTCCTGAGGTTCCGCATACTAAATAGGTTTACAGCCTATGCCCTGTGCCATAGAAAACTAACAGCATGCAAGGATAATGTTAGGGCAGACCATTTTCACCTTAGCAGGGGACATCAAAATTTTGTTTTGAATGAAATTCAGAATTCACTGCTTTTAAGGGTCAATAATGTCATCAGTACCTTTCTTCATGATGCATTAGACCAGTCTTAAGCACTTTAAGTTTTTAAAGCACATTTTAAAACAAAAGATATTTATTTTGTACCCCCCACCATACCGTAATTTTGGTTTGTTCCAGGTTTTCTGCAGTTCTTCACACTAAATATTTTTGCATACTATACCATGTGACATAGAAAACCAACAGCATGCTGGGAAAGTATTGGGTCAAAACATTTGCACCACAGTAGTTAACAATTAAAACATTGTTTTAAAATGAAATTCAGCTTTCACTGCCTTGAAAGCTCAAATATGTCATCACTGCCTTTTATTCCATAAAGTATTGGAGTAATATCTAGCATTTAGAGTTTTTAATGCAAATTTTAAATCATTGAATATTTTCTTTCCCCTGTCACTATGGAGAATTTGGTTCGACCCAGATTTATTTCAGTTTTTCACACTATAAATCGTTGCAGAGTTAAAATTGTGATATGTATAACTGACAGGATATATAGGGCAATATTATTCATTGTTCTAACTTCTTTTAAATTATATTTTAATATAAATTAGAAGCCAGTTTGCAAAACATGGTTTGGATATGACATACATCTCTGGCACACAAATGGTTAATTAAGGCAATCAATGGTGTAGGGTGTGAATAAAAAAAAATTCCATAATATCTCTTTACTAAAAATAAGCAGTAAAACATTTTCTAAAAACACTGGCACACATTTATTTAAAGTCAACCTAATATTTTAGAGTAATTCAATTTTTAATCTGTGAACGATTTAAAAAAAAAAAAAAAAAAAAGTATTTTTTCTTTCATATATTTTTTGTTTTTAGCTTGGGCATAATATAAATTATTGAACTCTTTTGGGGGGGGGGGGTTTCAGTGCAATCTCATTGGAAATTTAAATGTCATCCCATTGTTTTCAGCCTGAAATAAAGGTACTGAAGTTAATTTTATTTTAAGTAATGTGGCTTTTAGATACAACTTTTATTAGCTCAATGCATGCTGGGATTGCAATGGGAAAAACCATTTCCATTATATTAGGGGACATATACAACTTTGTTTGTAACCAAATTCAGCTTTATCTGCCATAAAAGCTCAAATATGTCATCAGTGCCTCTCATCCTTATGCATTACAGTAATCCGTAGTATTCACAGTTTTTAAAACAAATTTTAAAACAGTAGATATTTAATTTGTCCCCCCCCCATACTATGGTGATTTTGGTTTCTTCCTGAGGTTCCGCATACTAAATAGGTTTACAGCTTATGCCCTGTGCCATTGAAAACTAACAGCATGCAAGGATAATGTTAGGGCAAACCATTTTCACCTTAGCAGGGGACATCAAAATTTTGTTTTGAATGAAATTCAGAATTCACTGCTTTTAAGGGTCAATAATGTCATCAGTACCTTTCTTCATGATGCATTAGACCAGTCTTAAGCACTTTGAGTTGTTAAAGCACATTTAAAACAAAAGATATTTATTTTGTACCCCCCACCATACCGTAATTTTGGTTTGTTCCAGGTTTCCTGCAGTTCTTCACACTAAATATTTTTGCATAGTATACAATGTGACTTAGAAAACTAACAGCATGCTGGGAAAGTATTGGGTCAAAACATTTGCACCACAGTAGTTAACAATTAAAACATTGTTTTGAAATAAAATTCAGCTTTCACTGCCTTGAAAGCTCAAATATGTCATCACTGCCTTTTATTCCATTAAGTATTGGATTCATCTGTAGTATTTTGAGTTTTTAATGCACATTTTAAATCATTGAATATTTTCTTTACCCCTGCCACTATGGAGAATTTGGTTTGACCCAGATTTATTTCAGTTTTTTCACACTATAAATCTTTACAGAGTTAAAACTGTGATATGTATAACTGACAGGATATTTAGGGCAATATTATTCATTGTTCTAACTTCTTTTATATTATTTTTTAATATAAATTAGAAGACGGTTTGCAAAACATGTTCTGGATATGACATACATCTCTGGCACACAAATGGTTAATTAAGGCAATCAATGGTGTAGGGTGTGAGTAAAAAAAATACCATAATACCTTTTTACTAAAAATAAGCAGTAAAACATTTCCTAAAAAAAACTGGCACACATTTATTTAAATTCAACCTAGTATTTTTTCTTTCATATATTTTTTGTTTTTAGCTTGGGCATAATATAAATTATTCAACTCTTTTGGGGGGTTTTCAGTGCAAACTCATTGGAAATTTAAATTTTATCCTATTGTTTTCAGCCTGAAATAAAGGTACTGAAATTAATTTTATTTTAAGTAATGTGGATTTTAGATACAACTTTTATTAGCTCAATGCATGCTGGGATTACAATGGGACAAACCATTTCCATTATATTAGGGGACATATGCAATTTTGTTTTTAACCAAATTCAGCTTTATGTGCCATAAAAGCTCAAATATGTCATCAGTGCCTCTCATCCTTATGCATTACAGTAATTACTAGCATTCACAGTTTTTAAAACAAATTTTAAAACATTAGATATTTAAATTGTCCCCCCCATACTATGGTGATTTTGGTTTCTTCCTGAGGTTCCGCATACTAAATAGCTTTATACCGTATGCCCTGTGCCATAGAAAACTAAAAGCATGCAAGGATAATGTTAGGGCAAACCATTTTCACCTTAGCAGGGGATATCAAAATTTTGTTTTGAATTAAATTCAGAATTCACTGCTGTTATGGGTCAATAATGTCATCAGTACCTTTCTTCATGATGCTTTAGACCAGTCTTAAGCACTTTGAGTTTTTAAAGCAGATTTTAAAACAAACAATATTTATTTTGTACCCCCACCATACAGTAATTTTGGTTTGTTCCAGATTTCCTGCAGTTCTTCACACTAAATATTTTTGCATAGTAAACCCTCTGACGTTGAAAACTAACAGCATGCTGGGAAAGTATTGGGTCAAACCATTTGCACCACAGTAGTTAACAATTAAAACATTGTTTTGAAATACAATTCAGCTTTCACTGCCTTGAAAGATCAAATATGTCATCACTGCCTTTTATTCCATAAAGCATTGGAGTCATCTCTAGCATTTAGAGTTTTTAATGCACATTTTAAATCATTGGATATTTTCTTTACCCCTGCCACTATGGAGAATTTGGTTTGACCCAGATTTATTTCAGTTTTTCACACTATAAATCTTTGCAGAGTTAAAACTTTGATATGTATAACTGACAGGATATATAGGGCAATATTATTCATTGTTCTAACTTCTTTTAAATTATTTTTTAATATAAATTAGAAGCCAGTTTGCAAAACATATGTTGGATATGACATACATCTCTGGCACACAAATGGTTAATTAAAACAATCAATGGTGTAGGGTGTGAGCAAAAAAAAACAAACCATAATATCTTATTATTAAAAATAAGCAGTAAAACATTTCCTAAAAAAAACTGGCACACATTTCTTTAAAGTCAACCTAATATTTTAGAGTAATTCAATTTTTAATCTGTCAGTGATTGAAAAAAAAAAAAAAAAGTATTTGTTGTGAATCAGCACTGGTGGAAGCAGGTTCAACACTGGCTGCAGGCACAGCACTGGTGGCAGCAGGGGCAGCACGTTTTATAGTAGGCACATCACTGGTGGCAGCAGGGGCAGCATATCTGATAGCAGTCACAGTACTGTGGGTAACAGGTGCAACACTGGCAGTATCACTGACACAGGCACAGCACTGGTGGCAGCCGGGGCAGCATGCCTGACAGCAGGCACAGTACTGATGACAGCATATGCAACACTGGCAGCATACACAGAACAAGTGGGTATCAAGGGCAGTTTGTCTGTCAGCAGGCACAGCACTGATGGCAGCAGTTGCAGCATATCTGATACAGGCACAGTACTGTGGCAACAGGGGCAACACTGGCAGCAGCACTGACAGCAGGCATAGCACTGGTGGCAGCAGGGGCAGCACGCCTGACAGGAGGCATAGTACTGATGACAGCAGGGGCAACACTGGCAGCAGACAGCACAAGTGGGTATCAAGGGAAGCTTGTCTGTCTGCAGGCACAGCACTGGTAGCAGCAGTGGCAGCACGTATGACAGCAGGCATAGCACTGATGTCAGCAGGGGCAACACTGGCAGAAGGCACAGCACAGGTGGTATCATGGGAAACTTTTCTGTCAGCAGGCACAGCACTGGTGACAGTGGGGGTAGCATATCTGGCAGCAGGCACAGGCAGCTTGCCTGTCCTGCTCTCACTACTACCCTCTTGTTCCTCCTATGCATGGGCGTCCGGAGAGGGGGGCAAGGGGGGCACTTGCCCCCCCCCTACAACTATCCTCCTCCATATAAATAAAGGGGCTAGATGGGCTGGCCTGGGGGTCATATTATGGCTTTGCCCCCCCCTGGAAAAATGTCTACGGACACCACTGCTCCTATGAGATTAATTTCCCCAAGATCGCTAGGGGTGATTTAGGGGGATTGGCCAGAATTGGTTCTGTAGTGGTCACGTCCTCCTCATCCTATGATTCAGTGGACATATAAGGGTCCTTCCATTTCCTTCTTTTATTAGTTTTAAACTTGCTCATAGTGATAGCATTCACTAGGATCCTCTCCTGCCTTAACATCACGGCAGAATATCACACCATGTCTACCTTGCTCTGTAGCTGCCTCTATTGTGTTCCAGTTCCTGGAATATGTCACGTTTTTAAATCTAAAAGGCAAAAAACATGTAAATCAACGGGCGGAAACTTTTTAACCATTGAAAAAAGGGAGAAGAATTTTTGCCAATGGGTGAAAAATGTGAAGATTTTAAATGGCTGTTTTTAAAGATGATTTTCCCATGAAAAAGCAGATAATGTGGTTTTTTGCAGATTTTTGTTTTCTGCAGCAACATGACGGGACCTTTGGTCTTCTCCTAATTACTTGTGTTTTTGAAATGTAATGATCGTACCTCTTTTTAGTTGTGAATGGTATCGACTACAGTATCTTCTGGTATTGGGACCTCATGATTTCATTAGATTTGACTGCATATTTACAAAGAATGTCAAGGGCCTGTGAGGTGATATTATTAATGTAAATCATATGGAAGAATCATTTAGGCCTGTATTTAAAGAAGTTTGTTAAAACAGCCAGTAGGGCAAATTTGGATTACGTCCCTTTAGAAAAAAACACTATTAAGCCATTCAAACACCATACCAGCTGAAAGCACAATGGATGTTGGGCACAGAAATTGACTTGTGGCCAAATGTCCATTTTGTGCGTTAAGTTCCCAAAACATGACTAAATAATGGGAATAATCGGAACATCAAAGGAAAAAAGCTAACAGTAGGTGCATGAGATACTTTCAAGCACTGATCATTAGTTCATCTGTTTTATTCTTACCTGTCATCCACTGTCTTCTTCTATGTTCTGTCTTTTTTCTCTTATCTTCTTTCTCTCTATCTTCTTTCTTCTTCTGCGCTGTCTTCTCTTCATATACCTGTAAAAAAAAGAGCTATAAATAAATGTGTGATACAAAGAATCTGCACATCTGTGTATAGTTTAACCCCTTGAGTGCCAGAGGGGTACACAATGCGTGGCTTACACCTCTGACACTCACAGGGTTAAACAATGCAGAGATGTGAGAGTGAATAACATGACCAATGTACAAAACAAAACATGTCCCCATTTGTCTGTCTTTAAGTAATGTGTGCTAAAAAATTGAAACGTTTTAGTGTTGACAAAAAACTTGATGAATAAAAATATTGGCTCTGTTTTAATTCTCCTGGCGGTGGCAGAGAAAGTAAGAATGAGAAGACCCTCCCCACCTTGTACCTGATGGGGCGATGCCCATTCCACTGTGAGGGAATTTTGAACAGATACTGCCTTTATATTTGGGTAGTCTCTCTTCAAAAGGACTCATATCCATTGGCTGGGATGTGTGCTTATGCACCTCCAAGCCAATCAGCTTTGAGCAGGTTCCTCCAATCCCCTGCTTGAAGCTGATTGGCACAGGTACAAGCAGAGTCTGCTCGTTCTTACTCTCTCCAGCGGTGTACAATTAAAAAAGAACCAATATTTTTATTTATCAAGTTTTTACCAACAATAAAACTTTTCGATTGCCTACCACTCATTACTAAAAGGCTTACAAATGGGGACACATATTTGTACTTTGGTCATGTTATACAGTATTCAATCGCACTTCTCTGCATTGTTTAAACCTGTGAGAGAGAGGTTAAACTACGTAAGAGTTCTTTGTATGGCACATTTATTTAGATCTCTCACTTTTTTTTACAGGTATATGAAGTGAAGTCGGAAGAAAGAAGATGGACCAGAGGAAGAAAAAAGATGGAAAGGAAAAAGAGAGAAGAAAGAAGAAGATGGACAGTAGTTGACCAAGGTGCTGAAGACTCTGCTGGATATCAGGATTAATAGTGTTTGTTTTCATGGGCTGTTGCTTTGTGACTTAGTCGGATTTACCCTGTGAGTTCCAGTGGGGTAAGCATACCCCACTGGTATTCATAGCATCAATTTTAAAAACATTGGACACATTTTGGGTGTACTTTGGATGTATATATATGGGGCTTAGGACCCCATCACAACACATCTATTGGGGACTTTTTTTTTTTAATATTTAATTTCTGTGTTGGCAGTTTAGGGACTCTGGGCTCAAAAAAACTGGGTGCAGAATTTCCCACATTAAAGTGGGTCCCTTAGCGCATTATCGAGGATATACAAGAAAGGGTTATCAGAAGATCCAATTATGTTGTATAATTTTGCATAAATAGATAATATAATTAAATTAATTTGAGAACTTTACATAAACTAGGTATTGACACGCTACTTCACAGTACAGAGTTGATAGAAATATTTAGTTACACATATTTGTGTAAAAAGATATATACATTTAAGTAAAAATATACTATATATAAAATATAATTAGAATTAAATGAATTATTGAACACCAAATTACTCAAAGATGTATCTTTTAATATGATTTAGTCACATATTAAGATAGATCTAAGGAAATAGACACACAATAAATCAATAACCAATATCAGAAAATAGTATTACCCAGCATAAATAGGATTAAACCTTACATAGGTGTATCCAGAGTGATTTGGTAGCAATACTTGAACACAGCAGCATAGAAAGTGTTAATTGACCCTTACAATTAATTATAATACAGTTGGTTGCAGTGTATATTAATACCTGCCCCAAAACCTGTATACACTATGCTAATTAAGGTCTAAGAGATGTTGTTATGTGATTTGGTTCTAACATTAAAAATAGGTCTCATAACAATTTCCTTGTACCATATAAAAATATATATCAAAATCTAGAAACATATCTGAAATATGAAAAGTCCCAGATTTAGATAAATACAATTTAACTATTTATCTACGGTTTTCAATACTGCTTACCTTCTGGATAAAATATATAATTTGCATATTCTTATTGTTAATAATAGATTCAACCAAGAATATACTCACAAATAAAGCTAATAATGTATGCCTAGAAAGCAAATCTAAAACTAATACACTTCATGCAACATATACTATAAAAATAGCAATCCTGTTTGTTACACCTTAGCATTCCAAGGGTTAAACAGAGAATAGATTATGGGTTATATGGAAGCCCCACCAAGATGGCGGCTTCCTTTTGGTCTGTGAGAGAACTTTCTCAACAGAACACAATTTTGGCCCATGCACACATGTAACGTAGAAATTCTCTGAAACACACATCAAGATAGAAACAGATGGAAAAACTTTCCTGATAGCAGACTAAGAGTTAATCAAATAATTCACCAGATCAAATATAAGTTCAATGTCCTTTTTAGAAACACAAATATATGATTCTATTGGTATCAATAATTAGTTTTAAAGCTAATATATAACACAATATTGATCGAACTGCTATCAAACTATCTCACAACCATCTGAATACATTTGCCAAGTAATTCTGTTTTATTACCCAGAATAAACTACAGCCAATATTGCTTCTTATAATAATTTCCTTTATATAGCCTGGTTAGTTCAATATGTAGAAGAATTATTATAAAATAATTTTCTTCAAATATGGAGGAAATATATGTAATTCATAGGGTTATACAGAATTAATAGTGAAGAAATATTTAATTACCAGACAATAAAGGTGTGTTTCCCTTGAAGTTCTCTGGCCCTGGTTAGATGGTAACTCAAGGAAGTCAGCAAACAGATAAAAGAGAGCTTCCTTAGGCATTTAGCCCCTTTATAAGGTAAAATCTCTGGTCAGAAAGTCACAACCCATCCACCACTGATAGAATGAGTTACCAGATCATTAGAATATGATGTCAGGCTAAATTTTCTGGACTCTCTGATTGGTCAAACCCACAAATAAAGTATTTAGAGTTTGGAGTTCTTATAGCAATGCTTCTTTGTTCCTGAAGATGGCACATCAATGCCATATTAAATAAATATATATATAATAGCCTGTCAGGTGTAAAATTTCAACTCTTGTGATAACCAAGGTATCCCAGGAATTTGTACTCCCAGCCTTTCACACACATAAACAGGATAATATCCCAGACATTTTGTCTTCCCCGTAGAGATTAGACCAAGTTTGTCTAGAATAAAACAAATATTCCCATAAATATCATCTAGATATTTCCACCCTTCCATTTCAAGCAAAAAGGCTATTGTCTCTTTTACAAATAGAGATTATTTTAAATACCTCCAGATCTAAGACAGAATATCACAAGCAATCCTGTTTTTTCTAAAATAGATTAACCATTTCTTTCCAGCTATGGCAGAATTTCTGACAGCATCTTACCGCCTAACACTGTCCATTGAATTGAAGACTAGACAGTTTGTAGTATGTTTCTATGGGGTCAAATGGCTGCTAAACTTTGCAACCGAGGTGCTTCTTTTTGTGTTGGCAGTTCTTCATAGCACAGGGATTAGAATTGCTTATCGTTCTTGAAAAACTGCTGGCATGTTTTTTTTTACCTAATGGGGCCATCAAATCTAGCCCTTAGGCTGATGTACTAAGAAGAACTGGAGCAATTCTGGGGGGAAGCAACTGCACGATACTGGACAAATAAACATTTTCATTGATTCAATCAAAGCTTTTAACCACTTGAATGCTAGAGAGCTGTCCACTTGGCACTGCGTTGGGGATCTCCGTGTCATTCATTGGGTCAAAAGTCCTATTTAAATCAATGGAAATGTAGAGTATTTTTATTTGCTCCCCACAGTGCAGGTGTGTTGCTGCAGGATTGGTCCTGTTGATCAGGGTTGGCTTTCCCCTGCTTATAGCATCTAATTGAAAGGGATGCCTCATTTGTGCTGTTCACACCCCCAGTCTGGGTTGTGGGTGAGGCCAGCAAAATTCCAATAGACTTGCACTGGAAATACAGTGTAGTCTTACTAGCATCCAAGACGTTAATACTTTGAATGCCAGAGGCAATGCTTTAAGCACACTTCTGGCATTCAAAAGGTTAGGAGTTTTTTTGTGTTTATTTCTTGTAGGATAAATATATTCCCTGATCAAACAACAGTTGATGGGACTTAGTGGAGTCATGTAAGTAGGGATATGCAGAAGTTTGCAATTACTCCTCACAGGAATTTATGTTGAAAGGGAGCTACAGTTCTCTTATCTCTGGAGATTCCCATTGGAAGAAATGCAGGTATAACTTACCTGTGGAAGATGTGAAACATTCTAATGTCATGTTCCCATACACAGCTCTAAATTTACATATGAGGGGCCTTTTAATTTTAATGTCCATACGTGACTAGTTCCAAGGTGGTGTGCCCTTTTGTGGGTAAAGGTTCCTGTATGCATCACATCCTCCTTCATATATATTATAAATATAATTTCCACATTATTCCTGTGATGCTTACTGTTTATGAAAGATGCATGCTGAAGGCTGCATAGGAACATTTGCAGTCCTAGAGCAAAGCTGGGCAAACTTACATAGTAACATACTAAATTAGGTTGAAAAAAAGACACAAGTCCATCAGTTTCAACTCTTGACTCCCTGCAGCTGTTTTTGGAATAAAATTCTCTTCATAATTAGACAACTGTCAACTTTCACCTTGGGCGATTTCTAGGCAATATGGCTCCCAATGTGACATTCTATAATGTGCCTTCTCCTGCCCCCTGCAAAAACAAGTGTGTGTATGTAATTATGCATGATGCGGCTCCCATTTCCGGCAAACTATCTTCAGTGTTAGAGCCAGTAGATATTTTTACAAGCAGATATTTGTACTATAATATGGGACCTCCACAGAATTACACAATTAGAGAAGTACACTAAGCCAACAGAGCTTTGGATCGGTACATCAGAGCATTGCACCATTAAGTAAAAACTGATAATGGCAGGAAGTGGAAAAAGGCTGGGGTATTAGACAGTTTGTGTATGTGGTTCTGTTGCTACCAATGATCAGTGGAAAAAGGCCACAGTGTCAGATGGTGTATGTGTTTTTGTGACTGTCAGTGGACAGAGCAACAATGCTAAGAAATATAACACTACTGAACATCTTCCAGTGAAAGAAGCTTTGAAGAGATGGATATACAAGTTAATATTAATATAAATAAACTGGAAAAGGAAGGAGAGCAAACAAAAAAATTGAGAGATAAGGGTAATTGTCAGACATTACATGAGAAAAATGGAAATGGGCCTTAAATAAACAGCTATAAGTATATAAGTAAAAACAAGAATAAAAATAATAGATAATACTGACAAAATTCCCAATACCATAATAAATCTAGGCATTCCATTAACAGACAATCAATCAGGAGCCAATTAGAGAAGATCAAAAACAAATATAGAAATAGCAGACACTTCTCTTGAATTATCAAATTCCTATGAAGTTCTCAATCTGGAAAAAGAGAGTCTTGACACATCTGGAAGAAGACTCCACAAAGATAAAAGGGGAATATAGGCGTGTTGAAAAACTGAAAGAAGCCCCAAGTTTATAGGTTGTACAGTGCAAGGAAAATCTATGAACAACTGTAAAACTGCAGGATGCCCCCCCACCTCACAATCATCAACATCTTTTTTACAGAAACCTGTAACTGCTACATCAAAGCTGGAACATCCAGTAAAGACACTATATGTGAATTAGTCCATATTAAATCAAACTGTTCCTGGGGATTCAGAAACATAAAGGAGCAGTAAACTTTTTTTTATGAAAAAATATATATTGTAGTGATTTTCCTATTGAGTAAAATAAGGGTACTACCAGAGCCTAGAGATTTATATTTCCTGAGTTATTACAGTTTAAACCCATGTTTGTTTACATTAGCAGTGCCCTCTAGTGGTCAAATACTAATTAGATTTCCTGTTAGATTGTAATGGAAAGGAAAGACAGAACAGTCGGAGACATACAGTTCTCCATAGAATGTGATAGAAACTGCATGTCACTTCCTGTCAGTTAGAACTTCCAGAAAGTAAACACAGTAAATTCACTTCCTGGTTATTTAAACTGCTATAAATTTTGAATAAAACATCTGACAGCGATGGGAGTGACCTTGTCTTATTCAGCAGGAAATACTCTGTAAAATATGTTTTTTTATAAAAAAAGTTTACTGCTCCTTTAATGATTTTAACGTTTTCATAGACTTCAAACAATTCCAAATCAAACTATCCCAAAATAGATTATTTTTTTTTAATAGTGAGAATGATGAAATACAGAATAATAAATCCAACAGTCTTAGAGACAGCACTGTGAAGATTTTAGAGGAACTCTATGGGGGGGGGGGCATTTAAATATCTTCCATTGATACTGGCTATGTTGAATAGGCTACTAATTTTGTGATTTTAAAGATAAATCAAAATTGTGTCCATATAATTATATATTGCTTTATGCAGAGGCATTTTATTAACTAGTTTTATGGAATTATAGCCATCAGATAAAAAAATAAGAAAACTAAGAAAGGCAATTTGGCAAAAAGAGAGGAATGCATTGAAGGAGCTTCAGAAGAAAATATGATTATTGTCAGTGAGACAGATAAGGGAGGAACATTAGTAATTCATATTACTACGGCTGACTTGAAAGATGGCTACAAAATTTTTTGGAAACCATAATCCATATCAATTATTGAATGATAAGCTTGGTTCTACTTTCCTTAATTCTTTCAAGAAAATGTTACAAAGCCCTACAGAAAAATATAATGATTAGGGATGAATACAATTATATTTTTACTCCTACTAAAACTATAATTTCACCACATCCTAAAAGTACATAAAAATACCCCCAAGGGTGACGGATAATTTTGGCAATTAATAGTATGACTTCCAATGTATCATAAAGTTTGGATTATATTTTACAAAACCATGTTATTCAATAAAGATCACACATTTGGGATTCTTGGCATGTGATGTTAATTCGTCCCCAATTATTCAAATCTTTTTTATGATTTTGGGAAGAACAACAAGTGTGGAACATTGACCCATGGGTGTGAACCTGGTCTGTGTGAACCTGCAGTCAGTATAAGAAAAGGGATACCTGACTCACCCCTGCAGTCAGTATCAGAGCAAGTCTACCAGAGCACCAAGTCCACACTAGATTGGGTGTCTGCTAGGTACAAGGAACAATCGTAAGAATAGTAATACAGAGCCACAAGTCAGCACCAGAGGATGTAGTCAGACAAGCTAGGTCATACACAGTTCAGGTAGTCAGCCAGAGCCACAGGTCTGCACCAGGTTGGGTGTCCACTATAGGGATAGACAAAAGAATAGTCAAACAGGGCCACAGGTAAGCACGAGATTGGATGGAAGACTAGCTAAGTCATACACAGAGCCCAAGGTAATAGAACTGCTATGAACAACAACGCAAAGGCAACTTGCAGGACTCAGACTGCCCTTTAAACCCCTCCTCAGGAAGTAGGTAAGAGGAGCAGCTCAGAGGAAGGAAATAGGTAGGAGGGAACTAGAGGAAGCATGGCACATAAAACAGAGGCCTGTTGCATGCTTGAAGCCTCGCCCCTGCAGATTGTGCTGAAAACAAGGTAAGCTGTAATACCTACTTCCTGAGGAGGGGTTTAAAGGGCAGATTGATTCCTGACTCAGTTGTCCTTGTGTTGTTGTACAATACAGTTCTGTTTCCCTTGGGCTCTGAGTATGACCTGGCTTGTCTGACTATCCATTCTGGTGCTGACCTGTGGCTCTGTGACTACACTTTTGCCTGCTTCCATTGTGTAGTGGACACCCAATCTGGTGCAGACCTGTGGCTCTGGCTGACTACTTGAACAGTGTATGGCTCTGCCTGTCTGTCCATCCATTCTGGTGTTGACCTGTGGCTCTTCCTGACCATTCTCCTTGTGTGTTCCGATTTTGCTTAGACATCCTTTCTGGTGCAAACCTGTGGCTCTGGCTGACTACCCGCTCCACGTATGACCTGGCTTGTCTGACTACCCGCTCTGGTGTTGACTTGGGGCTCTGTCCACTGCGCTTTCAGCATACCAATGCTTCAGTGGTTATCCTACCTGGTGCAAACCTGTGGCTCTGGCTGACTACCCGCTCCATGTGTGACCCGACTTGTCTCACTACCCTTTCTGGTGCTGACTAGGGGGGCTCTGTCTGTTTCCTCCGTGTGTTGGTCCCTGCTCCACAGACACCCATCCTAGTGCGGACCTGGGGCTCTATCAGACTCCTAGATTGACTGCAGGCTGAGTCAGTACTTGTCCTTTGGGCGTTCTGAATTACCTTATTCCTGGGAACCGTGACAAATAGTTATCAACATGCTAAAAATTGACATTTTCAAAAAAAAGTGGTAAAACAATATTCAATAAGGACAATTCAACAGGTTACAGAGAAACTGTAGTGACCTGGGGGAATTTGAGATTCAAAACAAAATTATGAAAGAGAAATTTGTAGAGAGATAGAGACAGTGAAACATCAATGTTGGATAAGGCAAATATAAGAGCAAGAGCTTTGGAGAGCGAGAAGCTTCTCATACTTAAGAATAAGAACAACCATCAAGAAAATTACCTAACGACTTTCCTTACCCAATACAATTCATCAGCTCCAAAGATTCAATTTATCATAGAATGTAATTGGAGTAGAAGAACTGCTATTGGTTAAAGATATACCAGAAAAATGCAAAGAGATTATTAAAAATGCAAGATATATTAGACCCTTCATTGCACCCAGTAAACCTAAGAAAGTGCCCAATGATAATAATTAACATTTTTTAAACACATTGTGGTTTGTTAAAGGAGCAGTAAACTTTTTTTATGAAAACACATATTTTATGGAGCATTTCCTGCTGAATAAAACAAGGTCACTCCCATCGCTGTCAGATGTTTTATTCAAAATTTATAGCAGTTTAAATAACCAGGAAGTGAATTTACTGTGTTTACTTCCTGATAGTTCTAACTGTCAGGAAGTGCCAGGCAGTTTCTATCACATTCTATGGAGAACTGTATGTCTCTGACTTTTCTGACTTTCCTCTCCATTAGAATCTAACAGGAAATCTAATTAGAATTTGACCACTAGAGGGCACTGGCAATGTAAAAAAACATGGGTTTAAACTGTAATAACTCTGGAAATATAAATCTCTCGGCAGTGGGAGTACCCTTATTTTACTCAATAGGAAAATCCCTACAATATATATTTTTTCATAAAAAAGGTTTACTGCTCCTTTAAATCTAACTTTAAGTGCAATATTAGTTCATGTTATAATTGTGTAAATATGGAACATAGTGAGAATAGTTTTCATGGGAAGGATCTGAACAAAATTTATTCTGTAGAACACTTTATTAATTGTGGCATCTCTTCTGTTATATACCTCATTACTTGTGCTTGTGGATTGGACAATGAGGGTCACGCTAAGAGCAAACTAGGGGAGAGATTGGGGAGCATAGGAGGAATATCAATAAATGCTCACAAGAATATAGTGTGTGCAGACAATTTAGTATCTGTCCCTGAAGTGATGGGTATACATTTTATACCATGGGATATCATTAACAGGTTCCCAGTGCTTTGTAAGAGAGAGACTATTAGTATTGTTCATTTGGATACTATGGCAATGGTAGGTCTTAATGAGGAAATGGATCTATGGCATCTCTTATAGGCAATCTGTTTTGTGAGTGTGAATGTTTCATTATGAGTATGGCAGATATCTAAGTCTTGAGTTTACCAGTTTTGATCAATATCTTTTTTATGTGTCTTATATATATTTACTAGCAGTGTGGGAAGGCATTACCAGTCTTTTCTTATCCTTGTATTTAGTGGTATCCTATTGAAATGTTGCCATCTATTGGGCGACATACAAAGAGATGAGTTTAAAATATCTCCTCAATCAATATGGCAATATCAGAATGTCGCCTGAATCACGAGAGCGACATTCTGATTTTGCATGCTTAAAGGTCACCATGTCAATATGTAGAGTGAGAATGATGTTTCACCCACCGGTATTTTAAAGGACAGCTGGAAAGCCATGGGTTTACAATACCTATTGATACAATGCAGGGTTTATATTACCCCAGAGATCTATTGGAGGCATACACACACAAGCTACGCTACTGACATTGATCTACAAAGGCATAACAACAGCATAAAAAAACGTACAGGCAAATCTGTCATATAGCTAACAAATTGATAAAGTAAATCTGTACCACACGCAGATCCTTCTGCCACATTGTTTTTCTAACAGCCACTTCCACTCACAATTCGATGAACAGCATCACAATGGACTGTTCTATGGCTTGTCACTGCTCAGAAGCACGCTCTCTGGTGCCAGGGGAAAAATGTTCATGTACATATTAGACTAATCCCACCCAAAAGGGCAGACAAGGCTCCTCTCCATGAGAACACCAGCTAACCCATACGTATGAAAAGAGAGAGAAAGACAGATAGAAGGAGACAGTAGATAACAGGTAAGTATTACACAGATCTGGGTGTAAGGCTAGTGTTAGGGGTAGTATTGTGGCACTTTACTGTCAGGGATAGTGTAGGATTAGTGTTTGGGAGTGTGACTGTGCATTTAAGCTATCGGTCTGTGCTTGACAGTGTGTCTTTAGGTTTTTTTCCTTTCATGATCCCATTATTGCCGCTATTTATAGTCCTTTTGAGAAATTAAAACACAAAAGGACGTTTGGCCACAAGTCCTTTTCTGTGGCCTAATGTCCATTGTGCTTTCAGCTGGTAGGGCAATTGAATAGCTGCTAGCACGTTTTGCTAACAGGACGTTAGCCAATATTGCCCTACCAGCTGTTTTAGCTGGGACATTTAAATTGAGGTCTTAATGGCTACTCCTGTTTAGGATGCCTTCTGTAGTATCTATCTTCAGAACACACTTCCTTTATAAAACATTTAATCCTACATACAAGTGCATGGGACACTATATATATATATATATATATATATATATATATATATATATATATATAAAGAGAGAGAGAGAGATAAAAGCCAGAAAAAATGAGTAAGCACGCTCAGGAATTTTTATAAACTGTTATACGTTTCAATGTGTAAACCACATTTTCATCAGGACCAAGTGAAAAAAAAAACCTTCTACACCTTATATACATATTTCAAACAGAAAACCTGCCAAAATCCAGTCCTAAACATCAATGATGATGTCATCACGTGTCTCCCAAGTTGGCTAGCCACCAGTGTCCTATCAGAAAGAAAAATCCCTATTTTCAGTATACCGCTGGTTACAATTCTTTTTGTATAGAAGAGACCTCTAGTGTTCATAGCAAGGCATAACACCCCAGTGTTACAATGTGAAACTTTTGTGAATGAAGAAGTTAAGGAAATCAGATACAAATAGCAATATAGGCAATCAAAGGGAATCCCAGGGTGATTGCAGTTCAGCACTCTGGCGGATAGTCATCATATCAGTCCAGTTTGTAGGCAAAAATGTCTCAACTTACAATATTTCATCTGTCAGGTTACTGAATCATGCCTCAGCACCACAGGGAAAAGAGGGAAGAGCAAGTTTGTAAACTGGCCGCTATCATAGCGCTTGGGGACTCCATCACATCGCAACACATAGGGAGTTGTTATATTTGCATTCTAACACCTGCATAGGTCACATAGTGACTAGTGTTAAGTGTAGGCATCCATAACTGGGCTATACACAAATGGACACATTTCAGAACATAAATACAAATGGGCAAAATAAAGAAATAAAGAATAAATACAAAAACATTGAAACCTAAACACTAAAGTAAAAGGAACATTAAATCAGAAATATAAATCTAAAAACAGCAAAAAGAAAAATCAAAAGAATAATAAAAAATATTCATAAAAAATAAAAATAAATTTACATAGTGTAAAAGATATGTGGCTGAAAACCATGCATAGTGGTGTATACATAGAGTGCACATATAGACACAGCACTCTAAAGTCGAGCTAGGACAAGTCAGTCCCTGTCAGGCAAGGATACAAAATGCTAGTGAAGTTGAAAGGAGGGCTGTATGATATATAGCAAATTGGGCTGTATTACACTCAGTCGCAGAGGCCATCTAGGACCCAATGACATTTACATTACATGCAAAAGACACACTGGAGACCCAAGAGATTATCCCGGTCTTCAACAGTCCATCCTAATTCTATCAAGCACAAACAGTCCTCTCTATACCAACCCAAAGTGTAAATAAGAGAGACGTGTATGAAACAATTCACAAAAGTATGTAGCCACAGAAAATAAACAAATAATAGTGATAGAAGCAAAAATAATAAATAACCAAACTAAAAAGGGGCATAAACAACCAAGACAATACACCAAACACTGAAGCACATCATACTGATCCTACCAAAAGGCAGTCCAGCAACGAAGTGCCAGGCAAATCCTCTCTGAACAAGATAAGCAGACAACCCCAGACATACATTTCAGCCTTGTTGGGCCTTGTCAGTGAGGTGCACCTGATCTCTCTAGGCACTGTGAGCAAGGGGTCCACGTCTGGATTACCCTATTACCTTTAGGATGACTAGTCCCAAGGGCAATTTGCATATGCAAAAGAGTTAGAGACGCTCAACTAGGAACGAGCCTACCCTCGAAATGATGAGGCTCTATAGGATAAGTATCCTACCCAGGGTGCAATCTCTATTAGCGCACTAGTGCTTTTCACAGAGAGGAAATATCCTGAAGCACATCATACTGATCCTACCAAAAGGCAGTCCAGTCACGAAGTGCCAGACAATTCCTCTCTGAACAAGAGAAGCAGGATATTTCCTCTCTGTGAAAGACACTCGTGAGCTAAAAGAGATTGCACCCTGGGTAGGATACTTATCCTATAGAGCCTCATCACTTTGCATATGCAAATTGCCCTTGAGACTAGTCACCCTAAGGGTAACAGGGTAATCCAATACCCCAGGCGAATGCCCACAGATACTTTAATTCAGTGAAATAAAATACAAGTGTTGAGTTCAATAAAATGATGATACAATAAAGTTCAACTGTATCTGTATGCTGCCAAAGTGTGCTGCATTGCAGGTATTAAGAATATTATTGTTTTAAATGTATGAATGCTTTCTGTATTGTAAAGCATTACTGTACAAAGAAATGTTGTATTGTATTTTCCATGTCACAATTAAGATTATTTAAAAAAAAAAAAAAAAAAAAAAAAAAAAAAAAGTATGTCTGAGGTTGGATGCTTCTCTTGTTCAGAGAAGATTTGCCTGGCACTTTGTGGCTGGACTGCCTTTTGGTAGGATCAGTATGATGTGTTTCAGGATATTTCCTCTCTGTGAAAGGCACTTGTGAGCTAAAAGAGATTGCACCCTGGGTAGGATACTTATCCTATAGAGCCTCATCATTTCGAGGGTAGGCTCTTTCCTAGTTGAGCATCTCTGACTAACTCTTTTGCATATGCAAATTGCCCTTGGGACTAGCCATCCTAAGGGTAACAGGGTAATCCAGATGTGGACCCCTTGCTCACAGTATCTAGAGAGATCAGCTGCACATCACTGATGACGCCCAACACGGTTGAAATGTATGTCTAGGGTTGGCTGCTTCTCATCTTCAGAGAGGATTTGCATGGCACTTCCTGGCTGGACTGCCTTTTGGTAGGATCAGTATGATGTGCTTCAGGATATTTCCTCTCTGTGAAAGGAACTCGTGAGCTAAAAGAGATTGCACCCTGGGTATGATACTTATCCTATAGAGCCTCATCACTTTGAGGGCAGGTTCGTTACTAGTTGAGTGTCTCTGATTAGCTCTTTTGCATATGTAAATTGCCCTTGGGACTAGTCACCCTAAGGGTAACAGGGTAATCAAGATGTGGACCCCTTGCTCATAGTGCCTAGAGACATCAGCTGCACATCACTGATGAACCCCACCAAGGCTGAAATGTACAGCTGGGGTTGGCTGCTTATCTTGTTCAGAGAGGAATTGTCTGGCACTTTGTGGCTGTACTGCCTTTTGGTATGATCAGTATGATGTGCTTCAGGATATTTTCTCTCTGTGAAAGGCACTTGTAAGCTAAAAGAGATTGCACCCTGGGTAGGATACTTATCCTATAGAGCCTCATCACTTTGAGGGCAGGCTCGTTACTAGTTGAGCATCTCTGAATAGCTCTTTTGCATGTGAAAATTGCCCTTGGGACTAGTCATCCTAAGTGTAACAGGGTAATCCAGACGAGGACCCCTTGCTCACAGTGCCTAGAGAGATCAGCTGCACCTCACTGACAAGGCCGAAATGTACGTCTGGGGTTGGGTGCTTCTCTTGTTCAGAGAGGATTTGCCTGGCACTTCGTGGATGGACTGCCTTTAGGTAGGATCAGTATGATGTGCTTCAGGATATTTTCTCTCTGTGAAAGGCACTCGTGAGCTAAAAGAGATTGCACCCTGGGTAGGGTACTTATCATATAGAGCCTCATCACTTTGACGGCAGGCTCGTTCCTTGTTGAGCGTCTCTGACTAGCTCTTTTGCATATACAAATTGCCCTTGGGACTAGTCACCCTAAGGGCAACAGAGTAATTCAGATGTGGACCCCTTGCTCCCAGTGCCTAGAGAGATCAGCTGCACCTCACTGACAAGGCCGAAATGTACGTCTGGGGTTGGGTGCTTCTCTTGTTCAGAGAGGATTTGCCTGGCACTTCGTGGCTGGACTGCCTTTTAGTAGGATCAATATGATGTGCTTCAGGATATTTCCTCTCTGTGAAAGGCACTAGTGAGCTAAAAGAGATTGCACCCTGGGTAGGATACTTATCCTATAGAGCCTCATCACTTTGAGGGCAGGCTCGTTCCTAGTTGAGCATCTCTGACTAGCTCTTTTGCATATGCAAATTGCCCTTGCGACTAGTCACCCTAAGGGTGACAGGGTAATCCAGACGTGGACCCCTCGCTCACAGTGCCTAGAGAGATCAGCTGCATCTCACTGACGACGCCCAACAAGGCTGAAACGTACGTCTGGGGTTGGCTGCTTTTCTTGTTTAGAGAGGAATTGCCTGGCACTTTGTGGTTGGACTGCCTTTTGGTAGGATCAGTATGATGTGTTTCAGGATGTTTCCTCTCTGTGAAAGGCACTCGTGCACTAAAAGAGATTGCACCCTGGGTAGGATACTTATCCTATAGAGCCTCATCACTTTGAGGGCAGGCTCGTTACTAGTTGAGTGTCTCTGACTAGCTCTTTTGCATATGCAAATTGCCCTTGGGACTAGTCACCCTAAGGGTAACAGGGTAATCCAGACGAGGACCCCTTGTTCACAGTTCCTAGAGACATCAGCTGCACCTCACTGACAAGGCCGAAACGTATGTCTGTGGTTGGGTGCTTCTCTTGTTCAGAGAGGATTTGCCTGGCACTTCGTGGATGGACTGCCTTTAGGTAGGATCAGTATGATGTGCTTCAGGATATTTTCTCTCTGTGAAAGGCACTCGTGAGCTAAAAGAGATTGCACCCTGGGTAGGGTACTTATCATATAGAGCCTCATCACTTTGACGGCAGGCTCGTTCCTTGTTGAGCGTCTCTGACTAGCTCTTTTGCATATACAAATTGCCCTTGGGACTAGTCACCCTAAGGGCAACAGAGTAATTCAGATGTGGACCCCTTGCTCCCAGTGCCTAGAGAGATCAGCTGCACCTCACTGACAAGGCCGAAATGTACGTCTGGGGTTGGGTGCTTCTCTTGTTCAGAGAGGATTTGCCTGGCACTTCGTGGCTGGACTGCCTTTTAGTAGGATCAATATGATGTGCTTCAGGATATTTCCTCTCTGTGAAAGGCACTAGTGAGCTAAAAGAGATTGCACCCTGGGTAGGATACTTATCCTATAGAGCCTCATCACTTTGAGGGCAGGCTCGTTCCTAGTTGAGCATCTCTGACTAGCTCTTTTGCATATGCAAATTGCCCTTGCGACTAGTCACCCTAAGGGTGACAGGGTAATCCAGACGTGGACCCCTCGCTCACAGTGCCTAGAGAGATCAGCTGCATCTCACTGACGACGCCCAACAAGGCTGAAACGTACGTCTGGGGTTGGCTGCTTTTCTTGTTTAGAGAGGAATTGCCTGGCACTTCGTGGTTGGACTGCCTTTTGGTAGGATCAGTATGATGTGTTTCAGGATGTTTCCTCTCTGTGAAAGGCACTCGTGCACTAAAAGAGATTGCACCCTGGGTAGGATACTTATCCTATAGAGCCTCATCACTTTGAGGGCAGGCTCGTTACTAGTTGAGTGTCTCTGACTAGCTCTTTTGCATATGCAAATTGCCCTTGGGACTAGTCACCCTAAGGGTAACAGGGTAATCCAGACGAGGACCCCTTGTTCACAGTTCCTAGAGACATCAGCTGCACCTCACTGACAAGGCCGAAACGTATGTCTGAGGTTGGGTGCTTCTCTTGTACAGACAGGATTTGCCTGGCACTTTGTGACTGGGCTGCCTTTTGGTAGGATCAGTATGCTGTGCTTCGGGATATTTCCTCTCTGTAAAAGGCACTCGTGAGCTAAAAGAGATTGCACCCTGGGTAGGGTACTTATCCTATAGAGCCTCATCACTTTGAGGGCAGGCTCGTTTCTAGTTGAGCGTCTATGACTATCTCTTTTGCATATGCAAATTGCCCTTGGGACTAGTCACCCTAAGGGTAACAGGGTAATCCAGACATGGACCCCTGGCTCCCAGTGCCTAGAGAGATCAGCTGCACCTAACTGACGAGGCCCAACAAGACTGAAACGTACATCTGGGGTTGGCTGCTTCTCTTTTTCAGAGAGGAATTGCCTGGCACTTTGTGGCTGGACTGCCTTTTGGTAGGATCAGTATAACGTGCTTCAGGATGTTTCCTCTCTGTGAAAGGCACTCATGAGCTAGAAGAGATTGCATCCTGGGTAGGATACTTATCCTGTAGAGCCAAATCACTTTGAGGGCAGGCTTGTTCCTAGTTGAGCGTCTCTGACTAGCTCTTTTGCATAGTCCTTAAAAGATGTTTTTGATCGAGTATGTAGCTTATTATTAAGATACATTTATTTATAAATACCCCTCCACAGCACCCATTTGCCCTACACATTTCACCATTCCCACTAACGGCTTCCTCAGGGGCTAACAGTGTTACCGACTGATTCTAAATGCTGGTATATATACCCTAAACATCCGGGGAGTGTCTACGTTCCCTTACGTTGAAGGAGGCAGGCATTCAATTCCCCATTTCTATTTACAAACATGGATACATTTATGCTTCCTTGAATTTATTTAACTATATCTTAATGTTTTAGTATAAACATTATTTAGTATCACCCTTGGAGTTGAAGTACATGTATCACTATATATATATATATATATATATATATATATATATATATATATATATATATATATATATAATGGTAAAATAAATCTTGTTATCAAAAACAATGGACTGTCATCATATATTTTAAATACAGAACCGTAGGGGATGATAGAGACCGTAACTTGTATAATAAATAATCCAAATTCAATACATTTATATACTTGTATTTCTCGTATAGTCCAAGTTCATGTTACACATACATCAAACAGTATAGATGAAGTATAATGTACCAGTTTAGTATATGATCGCTATTCCTTGTGTCAACCCTGTTTTGTATATTATAATAGTATATAGATCAGTGTTAACCATCTCTCTAGTACATACGTTTCTTTATAGAGGTGATACAAACAATGTTAGAGAACATCAAACAATACAACAATAAACATAAAGATGAACTTGTTGTTTATTAAATATTCAAAGACACCTTAAGTAGACCCTGAATGGAAAAAAATCATTAAGTTATTTTATCCCACCATACCCTAGATAATACTTAAGTTCCATCTGGGGCTAATATATAAAACTAATATAGATCTAAGATATATTAAAATTATATATGATATTAATAGAGATAAGATGGTATTATCGCCATATATTAACCTATTACATAGTAACATAGTAACATATTAATTTAGGTTGAAAAAAGACTTGCGTCCATCTAGTTCAACCTTTTCCTATTCCTGTTTACCATCGTTGATCCAAAAGAAGGCAAAAAAAACCAAACCCTCAATTAGCAATTTAAAATTCTGCCTTGAATGGGGGAAAAAATTCCTTCTGGATTCCAAATGGCAATCAGATTCCTCCCTGGATCAACAAGTCCCAACTAAATATTCCTCCCAATACTAACGTACATAGCCCTCTATGTTATGCTCTTTTAAATAAGTATCCAGGCCCCTTTTAAAGGCATCTAATGTTTTCGATAGCACCACCTCCTCAGGCAGTGAATTCCATACCTTTATTGTCCTTACTGTAAAGAAACCCTTCCGCTGTTGTAGATTAAATCTCCTTTCCTCAAGTCTAAGCGGGTGGCCTCTTGTCCTGTGTACTGTTCTGTTAATGAACAGGTCTTTGGAGAGCCCTTTGTATGGGCCCTGAACATATTTATATAGTGTTATCATATCCCCTCTAAGACGCCGTTTCTCTAGTGTGTACAAGTTTAACTTTTCTAGCCTTTCTTCATAACTAAAACTTTCCATTCCCCTTACTAGTTTTGTAGCCCTTCTCTGCACTTTCTCTAGATCCATAATGTCCTTTATCAGAAAGGGCGCCCAGAATTGAACAGCATATTCTAAGTGGGGTCTTACCATGGACCTGTAAAGAGGCATAATTATATCTTCCTCCCTTGAGTCAATACCCCTTTTAATACATGCCAATATCTTATTGGCCTTTGCAGCTGCCAGTTGGCACTGCATGCTACTGCTAAGTCTATTGTCTACCATTTCTCCCAAATCCTTTTCATTTGTAGATTTCCCCAGAGAAACACCATTTAAACTATATGTTGCATTTTTATTATTATACCCAAAATGCATAACTTTACACTTGTCTATATTGAATCTCATTTGCCACTTGCCTGCCCAGTTACTCAATTTGTCCAAATCCTCTTGTAATGAAGACACATCCAGTTCAGACTTTATTACCTTAGTTAATTTTTTGTCATCGGCAAACACAATACATGGCTCCCTATGCCCTCTGGGAGGTCATTAATAAACATATTAAAAAGAAGAGGACCCAGGACAGATCCCTGAGGTACTCCACTTATCACATTTATCCAACTGGAGAACTTGCCATTTACTACCACTCTTTGCATTCTATCTTTCAGCCAATTTCCAATCCACACACAAACATTTTCCCCTAGGCCTATTTCATTCAATTTGTACAGTAACCTCTTGTGTGGAACTGTATCAAATGCCTTGGCAAAGTCTAAATAGATCACACCAACCGCTGCTCCCGCATCTATATTATTACTCACTTTTTCATAAAATGCGATCAAGTTAGTTTGACAAGACCTGTCTTTCACAAAGCCATGTTGGCTATTGCTAATGATATTCCTGTTCCAGCAGAATTCCTGAATATATTCCCTTAGCAACCTTTCAAACAGCTTCCCTACCACAGATGTCAAGCTTACAGGTCTGTAATTTCCTGGCTGTGACTTTGATCCCTTTTTAAATATGGGCACCACATCTGCTTTACGCCAATCCATGGGCATCATACCTGAAATAAAAGAATCCCTGAAAATCAAATATAACGGTCTGGCCAGGGTCTGACTTAGCTCTTTAAGTACCTGTGGGTGTATACCATCTGACCCGGAGCTTTGTCTACCTTAACACCATTCAAATGTTTTAACACTTTTTCTTGTGTTAGCCAGTCCCATGCTTGCTGTGACTGTTCTGTAAAAATAGTCTGCAGATTCTTGTCCATTGGGTCTTCCTTGGTAAAAACAGAAGAAAAGAAATTATTTAAAATATCTGCCTTCTCTCTGTCACCCTTGACCATCTCACCTTTTTCAGATAACAAGGACCCAACATTATCAGACTTTAATTTTTTGCCATTAATGTATTTAAAGAATTTCTTTGGGTTGCTCTTGCTCTCCTTAGCAATATTTTTTTCATTCTCCATTCTAGCTAATTTAATAGCCTTTTTGCAGGTTTTGTTGACATTTGTGTATACTGCAAATGCCTCTGCTGATCCCTCAGCTTTGTAATGTTTAAATGCCGCTTTCTTGTTATTTATTTCATGAATTACTTTACTGGTTAGCCACATTGGCTTTAATTTGCTTCTTTTGTATTTGTTTCCAACAGGGATACATTTATATGTGTATTTTTGCAATGTTATTTTGAATGCATTCCACTTACCTTCTGTGTTTTTTCCTGAAAATATTTTATCCCAGTCAACGAGACCAAGGGATGAATTAAATCAGCTAAAGTTGGCCTTTTTAAAATTCAGTGTTTTGGTGGCACCCATACTAAATTGCTTTTTTGAATTTATCTCAAACGATACCATGTTATGGTCACTATTCCCCAAATGCTCCCTAACTTGGATGTTAGAGATAAGTTCTTCATTGTCAGTTATTACCAAATCCAGACATGCATTCCCTCTGGTTGAGGTCTGCACTAGTTGAGAAAAAAATTGTCATTCAACAAGTTCAGAAACTTGCTGCTTTTAGCAGAATTAGCTGTTCCATTTTTCCAGTCTATTTCTGGATAATTAAAATCCCCCATAATTAAAGTTCTCCCTATTTGAGAAGCCTTTTCTATTTGCATTAATAGCTTTGATTCCTCAAGGTCACCAATGGTTGGTGGTTTATAACAAATACCCACTAATATTTTTTGGCCAGTTTTACCCCCAGTGACTACTTCAACCCACAGGGATTCCACATGTTCACTACTGTCATCACATATATCTTCCCGCAATTGAGGCAATAATGCTGGTTTGACATACAGACAGACCCTACCACCTCTTTTGTTTGACCTATCTTTTCTAAATAACATGTAGCCCTCCAAATTGATTGACCAATCATGTGTGTCATCCCACCATGTTTCTGTTATGCCTATCAAGTCATAGTTTTCAATTTCAGCTGTCAGCTCCAGTTCCCCTATTTTACCAGTTAAACTTCTGGCATTTGCAAGCATACAATTTATGCCACTGCTATGTTTCATTTGTGATTTAATTTTGATGTGGTTTATAGGCTTCTCCCTATCATCTGTACTAACCCCGCCCCCAGATCCTCCCACCTGGTTATTAACTACATCGCCTTCCCTTTCTATACTATCTATCCCAGTATTTATTGGTCCCTCCCCCCCATTCCTAGTTTAAAATCTCCTCCAGCCGTCTAATCATCCTCTCCCCAAGCACTTGAGACCCTCTTGCATTCAGGTGCAATCCATCCCTGCTATAGAGATTGTACCCCAAAGCAAAATCAGCCCAGTGCTCTAAAAACCCAAAGCCTTCCTTTTACACCAAGACTTCAGCCATGCATTGAGCTCCCTAATTTCCCGCTGTCTCTCTGGCGTAGCGCATGGCACAGGTAGTATCTCTGAGAATACTACCTTGGAGGTCCAGTTCCTAATCTTACTGCCTAAATCCCTAAAATTACTTTTAGGACTCTCCACCTTCCTCTTACTTTGTCATTGGTACCAATATGCACCAAGACAGCTGGATCCTCTCCAGCCCCTCCCAATAATCTGTCCACCCTGTCTGCAACATGCCGAACCCGGGCACCCGGGAGACAGCAAACCATTCGGTTGCTGCGATCAGAGCCACAGATTACCCTATCTGTTCTCCTAATAATGGAGTCCCCTCCACCACAACATGCCTAGGCTTCACTTTCCTCTGGAACCCCTGTGTGCTAGAGGAGCTGTTCTCCCGGCTGTTAGGGAGAACAGTCTTCTCTAACAATTCCACTTCTGGGTTTGCCTCCCCAACATCTTCACTTAAATGAGCAAATTTGTTTGGATGGAAAAACTCAGGACTGGCTGCCCTCTTCCTCTTCCCTCCCCCACTGCAACCACTTCTAACTGTTACCCAGCTATGTGCCTGGTTCCCTTCTAGTTGATCTCTAGGTGACCCAGCTAGACTCTGCTCAGTTAGCAAGAGACTCCTCTCAAGGTTGTCAATATCTCTCAGTGTTGCAATATGACTCTCTAGAGCTCCAATCTGAGCTTCTAGAAGGGCCACTTGCTCACACTTGCCACAGCGGTATGGACCCTGGAACGGCTGTTCCAAGCATGCATACATATGGCAAGATGTGCACTGAGTGAGATCTCCAAACTTGCTCATCATGTATGGTGCAAATGTTAGTTCTTACAAAATGTAAACAATTAATTTACCTAATCCTTAATCCTTAATAAATGGTGTAAAAGTGATGCCTTCATTAAGTTGTAATGGGTCAAGTGTTTTCAGCATGTATATCCATTTGGCTTCACATTTTAGTAGGTTTTGATCAAGGTCACCTTTTCTTGGATTTAGATAGAGTTTATCTATACCTATATATCTCAAAGTTGTCCTGTCTCCATCATGTTGGTTGTTAATATGCCTAGCTACGGGTTTGTCATTTTGTTCCTGATGTCTCCTGTATGTTCTAATATTCTTCTCCTCAATTCAAGTTTTGTTTTTCCTGCATATTGTTTTCCACAAGTGCAGGATATGAGGTAAATAACCCGTGTTGTCTTGCAGTTAATGAAATGTCTGATCTCAAATTTTTTATGTGTTTGATTGCTCACAAAACATTTTGATTGTTCTCCAAATTGGCAAGCTTTACAAGTGCCGCACATGAAAAAGCCTTTTACATTAGATTTTAACCATGTGACAGCTTTAGAACACCGGTAATGACTGTTAATTAAGTTATCCCTCAAATTCTTAGGTAATCTAAGGAGAATCTCCTACTACCTCCTTCAAGTCATCATCTGCAGTCAGTATGTTCCAATTTTTTTCAGAATTTGTCTAATTCTTTCATGTTCAGCATAGTATGTTCCTATCAGATGAACCTCTTTCTATGTTATATTCTTAGATCTATTAGTATTAGTAATTCATTTCTGTCAGATGTCAAAGCCCTTTAGTATGCTCTTTTCAGGATCTTATGGCTGTAACCTCTGTCCCAAAATCTATTTTTTAATTTAGTGCCTCATATTTAAAGTCTTTAATGTTACTACAGATACAACACAGTCTTAGGTATTGTCCCATAGGGATTCCTCTCTTCAGAGTTTCAGGATGACTGCTATCTGCATGGAGTAAACTATTTGTAGCTGTCTCTTTGAGATAGAGTGTCGTATCAATCCAGTTATCTATACATTTTTTGATTTTGATCTCTAAAAAGGAGACTTTGTCGTTATCAAGTGTAGTGGTAACTCTGAGGTTGATGTCATTGGTATTAAGAACATTCACAAAGGCATTAAATTCATCTGAATTACCTGTTCAAATGATGATGACATCATCTATGAACCATTGCCAGACATTGATTTTCTCTGTATATTTCGTCATAGCCTCTGTGAACACCAGCTGATCCTCCCACCACCCTAGATAGAGGTTTGCGTAGGTAGGGGCACATGTACTCCCCATAGTATTCCCTTGAATCTGATGATCATGTTTGCCATCAAATATAAAATAGTTATGAGTTAAGACAAATCTCTATAACTCAAGGACCAGCTCACTGTGTTTGGCCAGTTGTTCTCCCCTTGTACTGAGGAAATGCTGAACTGCAAACAAACCTACTTCATGTTTAATACTTGTATAAAGAGATTCAATATCTAGGGTGACTAGGTAATGTTCTTCATCCAAATAGATGCTGTCTAGTTGTCTCAGGGCATCTTATGAATCTCTGGTGTAAGACGGTAGTGCTAAAATGAAGTCCTTCAAAACTGTATCTATGTAAATACTCGTCTTTACTTTTAAGTTGCCTATGCCTGATACAACAGGCCTGCCTGGTGAACGTTTCAGATTTTTGTGGATCTTTGATATAATGTATAATGTAGAAAGGTCGGATTCTCGACCCACAAGAATTTCCATTCATCTTTAGAAATCAGGCCATTTCCTAATGCTGTTTTCAGAATTAATTTAAGTTGTATTTTAACTACCTCTGTAGGGTCTCCTGGTAACTTGCGATAGCAATGTGCATCACCTAACAATCTCAGGCATTCTTGAACATAATAACCTTTCGATAGGATGACTATATTTCCCCCTTTGTCAGACGGTTTTATTTTGATGGATTCAGTGTCCATACATTTTTCAGGGCTTTTTCCTCTCCCTTAGAAATATTTTTCACGTATAGGGGAGCTTAGTGCTATCTAGATTTTCTAAATCTTTACAAGCTGCCTGAAGAAAAATATTTACATTAGGACATGTGGATGCAGGGGAAGTAAATTTGTTGTTAGCTTTCAATTCTGTAAATGGGCCTTTAACTGTGTTGGAAGTTATTTTATTCTCTTCCAAAAGTGGTTTCAGACATTTCAAGTTTGCATTATCTTGCTTATTCCATTTCCACTCATATTCCTGCAATTTAAAAAACTTGAAGTAAAAATTTTCTGCCAAACAGATGCAGGTCAGTGAACCAATCAAAGTATTTGAAGTGAGAAGATGGACAAAATGACAGTCCCTTGTTTAGTAATCAATTTTGATCTTCATCCAAGGTTATCTCTGATAGATTTATGATATTTAAACATTATCTTTTTCTTCCTCCCCTATTTTGCTCTAACTTTGTATGCCCATTGTTCTCTGTCTCTTAATTGGAGTGTCCTGTTCTATTGCGTACTCGTGCCTCCTTGTCCTAAAAAAGAGGTATCTTGAGCTGTTCTAGGGTCGGTGTTGTTCTTTCTGTTTCCTCTATTGCTCCTTCTAGGATTACGTAGTCTGTTGTAATTATTCAATTCTTCAGATTCAGACCTCTCAAAGTCAGATTCACTCCATGCTCCACTCTGTTGCTATATTGGCCTGAGTAGATCGTATCCTATAGATTCTGTTCTCATTAAAGTCATTATAATCTCTTAAACATTTTTTATATTTTCTATTTTTTTAATTTGGTAGCCAATTTGTCAATATCTTCTTTAAGTTTCTTTAACAAATCTCAAAACTTAGGTTGTTCTTTCTTTTCTAGAAGTTCTTTTACTTTTATCTCAAGTTCTTCTTTTTCAGTTTTTATTATTAGCTCCATTAATTCTAAAGAACTTTTGGTCAGGATCTCATACCATTCTTTAAGGAATTCGTCTTTATTTAAATGCATTGCTGGTATTAAGGGACTATGTAATCCTCTGGGCATAATCTTATTTTTAACATACCCTTCTAGACTGGAAGGACAATGGACATTACATTTGTGACTTCATCAAAAGGAGATGATAGTTCATCTTTTTCGTCAGTTCTTTTGTGGGGGGGTCATGTTTGTATTAAACAATTGTGTGGCCTCACTCTGCCATTGTTTAAAGTCAAGGGGACTAGAAAGAAAGCCTTCCATGAGTTTACTTGATGTTCACACCTGATAAAGGATTAAACCTCAAAAAAAGACATAGTTAAATAACAACAAATGGTGTTATATTTGTTATTTGTGCAGCAAATCTGAAAATTACACTGAAACCAAATAAAGAAAAATATCAACTATCTACCCACTAGTCTCTCTTATATGTTTAGCAAGACCAAAGCGGATGCTGAAAAAAGCCTGACCAGTTCTGCACAGACAAAAGCCCTAAAAGAATATATAGTCTCAATAACATTTAACTTTTATTAATCTCATTAAAAAGGTAACCAACCTACAGGATCTCTTATTTTTTGGAGACCATATAGTATAAAATTAAAAATAGTGCTACTGTCCACAATTAAGCATCCTTATGGGACAGGAGGTGTATAGATCAGAGGCTACAATACTGTATATTAACTAACAATATAGTGATCTGATATGTTATCAGAAAAGTTATCTCCAGACTACTTATTTTCATGGTCAGTATTCAATATTATTTATAATATGTGCTGAATTTATTTTCCCATATAGTTTATTGATGTTATTGATGTAGCTATTGTATTATTTATTCTTACTACTATGTAGTCAAAGCTATCCAGTTATTATTTATTATGCTCTTTATTGATAGTATTTCAGCGCTTCATACAGGGAGAGTTTATTCTGAAATAGAGAGATCATGCAATTCGACGTGGATTCCTATAACTCTACCGTGTTAAAAATAAGATTATACCTAGAGGATTACGTAGTGCCTTAATACCAGCAATGCATTTAAATAAAGAAGAATTCCTTAAAGAATGAAATGAAATCCTGACCAAAAGTTCTTTAGAATTAATGGAGCTAATAATAAAAACTGAAAAAGAAGAGTTAGAAAAAACTGACCAAGAACTTGAGATAAAACTAAAATAACTTCTAGAAAAGAGAGAACAACCTAAGTTTGGATATTTGGAAAAGAAACTTAAAGAAGATATCAACAAAATTGGCTACCGAATTAAAAAACAGAAAATATAACAATTTCTTAAGAGATCATAAAGACTTTAATGAGAATAGAATCTATAGGATACGACCTACTCAGGCCAATATGGGGACAGATTGTGAGTGGAGTGAATCTGACTCTGAGAGGTCTGAATCTGAAGTATTGAATAATAACAGACTATGTAATCATAGAAGAAGCAATAGATGAATAGAAAAAACAACACAGATCTTAGAACAGCTCAAGATACCTCTTTTTTAGTACAAGGAGGCACAGGTACGCAATACAACAGGACACTCCAATTAAGAGACAGAGTGATGGGCATACGAAGTTGGACCTTGGATGAAGATTTTTAAACAAAGGACCGTCATTTTGTCCTTCTTCTCACTTCAATTACTTTGATTGGGTCACTGACCTACATTCTGTTTGGCAGAAAATAGGTACTTCACAAGTTTTTCAAATTGCAGGAACATGAGAGGAAATGGAACAAGCAAGACAATGCAAACATGAAATGGCTGACATCACTTTTGGAAGAGAATGTAATTACTTCCAGCACAGTTAAAGGCCCATTTACAAAACTGAAAGCTAACAATAAATGTACTCCCCCTGCATCCACATGCCCTAATGTAAATATTTTTCTTGAGGCAGCTTGTAAAGATTTAGAGAATCTAGCTAGCACTAAGCTCCCCAATACTATAAAAAAAATTCTAAGGGAGAGGAAAAAGCCCTCAAAAAACTTATGGACACTGAATCCATCATAATAAAACCTTCTGACAAAGGGGAAAATACAGTCATACTACTGAAAGAATATTATGTTCAGGAATGCCTGAGATTGTTAGGTGATGCACATTGCTATCACAAGTTACCAGGAGACCCTACTGAGATATTTAAAATACAACTTAAAGGGATAGTAATACTTTATTATTACTATCCCTCATATTGTAGGTATTTGCAAAATAAGTTAATAGCCCCCAGGTTCATCTCTCAAACCTTTATGGTTTGAGAGATAACCGAAGGCAAAGTTCCCCCCTCCCTCCCCCTTCCCTGAAGTCGGCTTGTGCTGACTGCAGGGATATCCGGTCTGTCTTTCATCATGCAGCTCTGCAGCAGACCCGCGATCACGTTAGTGACAAAGAATTATTTCACTGAAACGGTCTTCTACATGTGCTTGCAAACCAAGCACATGTAGAAGACCGTTTCAGTGAAATTCTTCTTCTTCACTAACAGGAGCTCGGCTCAGCTGCAGAGCCGCAAGCCTGTTGTATGACAGACTTACCCTGCAGTCAGCACAACGGGAAGGGGGGGGGGGAACTTTGCCTTCGGTTATCTCTCAAAGCATAAAGGTTTGAGAGATGAAACTGGGAGCTATTAACTTATTTTGCAAATACCTACAATATGAGTGATAGTAATAATAAGGTATTACTATCCCTTTAAATTAATTCTGGAAACAGCATTAGGAAGTGGCCTGATTTTGAAAGATGAATGGAAATTCTTGTGGGTTGAGAATCCAATGATCTACATTATACCAAAAAGCCACAAAAATCTGAAACGTTCAACAGGCAGGCCTATTGTATCCAGCTTAGGTAACTTAACAGAAAAGACAAGTATTTACATAGATACAGTTTTGAGAGACTTTGTTTTAGCACCGTCTTACACCAGAGATTCACAAGATGCCCTGAGACAACTGGACAGCATCTATTTGAATAAAGAACATTACCTAGCCACCCTAGATATTGAATCTCGTTATGTATTACACATGAAGTACGTTTGTTGGCAGTTCGGCATTTCCTCAGTACAATGGGAGAACAACTTGCCAAACACAGTGAGCTGGTCCTTGAGTTATAGAGATTTTATATTTGATGGCAAATATTATCATCAAATTCAAGGGACGGCTATGGGGAGTACATGTGCCCCTACCTATGCAAACCTCTATCTAGGGTGGTGGGAGGATCAACTGGTGTTCACAGAGGCTATGACGAAATATACATAGAAAATCAATCTCTGGCAACTGTTCATAGATGATGTCATCATCATATGGACAGGTAATTCAGATGAATTTAATGACTTTGTGAATGTTCTTAATACCAATGACATCAACCTCAGAGTAACTACTACACTTGATAAAGACAAAGTCTCCTTTTTAGATCAAAAGAGGTATAGATAACAGGATTGACACAACACTCTATCGCAAAAGAGATAGCTACAAATAGTTTACTCCATACAGATAGCAGTCATTCTGAACCTCTGAAGAGAGGAATCCCTATGGGACAATACCTCAGACTACGTCGTACCGGTAGTAATATTAAAGACTTTAAATATGAGGCACTAAATTAAGAAATAGATTTTGGGACAGAGGTTACAGCCATAAGATCCTGCAAAGAGCATACTAAAGGGCTCTGTCATCTGACAGAAATGAATGACTAACTAATACTAATAGATCTAAGAATACAACACAGAAAGAAGTGCATCTGATAGGAATGTACTATGCTGAACATGAAAGAATTAAACAAATTCTGATAAAAAATTGGAACATACTGACTGCAGATGATGACTTGAAGGAGGTAATAGGAGATTCTCCTAAGATTAACTTCAGAAGACGTAAGAATTTGAGGGATAGCTTGATTAACAGTCATTACCAGCGTACTAAAGCTGTCACATTGTTAAAATCTAATGTAAAAGGCTTTTTCATGTGCGGCACTTGTACAGTTTGCAAATTTGAAGATCAAAATTTTTTGTGAGCAATCAAACACAGGTTATTTACCTCATATCATGCACTTGTGGAAAACAACATGTAGGCAAAAATAAACGTGAATTGAGGAGAAGAATATTAGAACATACAGGAGACATCAGGAACAAAATGGACAAACCTGTAGCTAGGCATATTAACAACCAACATGATGGAGACATCACAACTTTGAGATTTATAGATATAGATAAACTCTATCCAAATCCAAGAAAAGGGGACCTTGATCAAAACCTACTAAAATGTGAAGCCAAATGGATATACATGCTAAAAACACTTGCCCCATTAGGACTTAATGAAGGCTTCACTTTGACATCATTTATTAAGGATTAATAGGTTAATATATGGAAATAATATCATCTTATCTCCACTAATATCATATATAATTTTAATATATCTTAGATCTATATTAGTTTTATATATTAGCCTAGATGGGACATAAGTAATATCTAGGATATGGTGGGATAAAAACATCTTAATCATATTTTTTCCATTCAGAGTCTGCTGAAGGTATCTTTGAATATTTAATAAATAAATGAAAATATATAAAGAGGTATATGTATTTATGGACATTTAGGCCCACTCATAATACTGTATTTCTATAATCATAGGTTCATCTTTATGTTTATTGTTACTTTCTTTACAGAGAACATCAAACAAACGTATGTGCTAGAGAGATGATTAATATAAGTGAACGTAGACACGCCCAAGGTGTTTAGGGTATATATCCCGGGATCTAGAGTCAGTCAGTAACATGATTAGCCCCTGAGGAAGCTGTGGGAACGGCAAAACGCATATGGCAAATAGCTGCTGTGGAGGGGGTATTTATGGATACATCTATCTTACTAATAATCTACATATTCGATCAAAAAAAAAATTTAAGGGCTTGTCAGAGACGTGTGATACTGCATCCACTAAGATCCTACATTAGTTTTTTGTTCTTTTCATGGAAACTATCAGTTTTGTAATCAAAATGTTGTGTAATCTTTTCCCCCTTCTGAAAGCCACAAAAGGGGGTGGCTTATTAAAGAATGGCAAGGAGGCATCAGTATATACAATAGGCCAAAATCTCTTGATAATCTTGCCAATCTTATTTGACTGTGAAGAGTGGTTACACACAAACGCCAGACCTTGTTAATTTGATTTAGATGTATTTTTAACCAGCAGATCCTCTTGTTTAATGTCTTTACATCTTTCCACCTGGTAGTCCACAAGACTTTTAGTGAATCTTCTCTCAATTTATTATACATTTGTTTCATCTGTATGGATGCCTTGTCCGGATCAGTATTGTTCCTTATAACTCTAAGGAATTGAGAGTATGGTATACCCTGAATTTGTGAAGGGGATGATCACTATCTGCTGATATGGAATTTCTGTCTGTGGGTTTGTGGTACAATGTAGAGCACACCCTTGAAGATACAGTATGACATCAAAGAATTCAATGTTCTGCTTACTGTGGCTAAGTCTGAATCGCATGGGGCTCTCCAGTGAATTAAATTCTCTGTGCCAGGCAGTGAGGTAATTTTCACTCCCTTCCCATAAGAATAGCAAATCATCAATGTAGCATTTGTAAAACTTAATGTTGTGACGTTTCAGATACTTGCAGTCGTACTCATACATAAATACATTAGCGTAGGAAGGGGCTACATTTGACCCCAATGCAGAGCCAGTCAATTGAAGGTAGAAAGTTTTGTTATAACTAAAATAGTTGTTGGTCAAAGTTGTATATAGCAGATCACAAATGAACTCAATTGGAGCGATGCAAGAAAAATGAGATTCCAATAGTGCCTCTTTAACAGCCCGCACACCATCATCATGAGGAATGATGGTGTACAGATTGTTAATGCCCATTGTAACTAGCCTGGTCCTGCCTTCTATACATGTGGCTTGTTTCAAGGCATTAATGACTTTGGCTGTATGTTTGGGGTCATTGTCATGCTGCAGAATACATTTGGGGCCAATAAGATGCCTTCCTGATGGTATTGCATGATGGATAAGTATCTACCTGTACTTCATTAATTCTGACCAAATCCCCAGCTCCATTTGTAGAATGCAGCCCCAAACTTGCAAGGAATCTCTACCATGCTTCATTGTTGCCTGCAGACACTCATTCTCCAGCCTTCAGCGAACAAACTGCCTTCTGCTACAGCCAAATACTTCATTTTTTTTTCTTTAGCTGACAACTGCATCTACGATCCTCATCTTTGCCTGATTCTTTGTGTTTCTTCAAAAGAGCTGTGACAGCACATCTGGAAACCCCTATCTGTTTTGAAATGTCTGTCTAGGAGAGAGCTTGCTAATGCAATACAACTACATTGTGTCTTATTGCTGTGCTCAATCTTGCCATGGTGTGTGACTTTTGACATTAAACTGTCTTCAGCAGCTTCACCTTCTTAGCTGAATTTAGCTGTTCCTCACCCAGTTTTATTTCTGTTACACAGTTTTTTCCGTTAATTATTGTGTTCCAACCCACATATTAAATTGATGATGATTAGCACCTATTTGATATAATTGTTTAATAATACACATGATTATATGCCTACAATATCCCTGACTTTGTGTAAGTGTACTTAGAAGAATTTATTCTGTTTTGAAGGCAAAGGGTGGTCACACCAAATATTGATTTGATTCAGATTTTTCTTCTGTTCACTCATCATCATTTTGTTAATTGATAAATATAAACTATTAACATGTCTATTTTTGAAAGCATTCTTACTTTACAGCATTTTTTTCACACCTGCCTAAAACTTTTGCACAGTACTGTATTTCATATTAATGCATTAAATGTGTATAGAATGTTAAAGCCACAACTTTTGTCTGATGTTTTGGTAGAGATGATAAATGTTCCTTGACCCAGTTTAGCATGTACCTCTGGAGCAGTGATAAATTGCAATGATTAATCCATTGATTACTCACCTGTTATCAAGCTTGGCTATCCAAAAAACCTGTACTGTTGGTATGCCCCAGGTATAAAGTTGAGAAACGCAGCTTTAGAGGTCTTAAGGTTATAGCAGCCTCTTGAGGGTGCTGTCGCTAAAAGGGTAACCCAGATATGGGTTAAAAGATTGCACTAGCTCTAAACCATAGGGATTATTGCTTATGTAGTGAATGCAAGTGGGTGCAAAGAGAATAAATTGAAGCCTAAAAGCAAAAAATCCATTCCTAGAGGGAGGAGAGAAAGTATTTTCTTAAGG
Organism: Rhinophrynus dorsalis; assembly: GCA_037306005.1. Classification (NCBI taxonomy): domain Eukaryota; kingdom Metazoa; phylum Chordata; class Amphibia; order Anura; family Rhinophrynidae; genus Rhinophrynus; species Rhinophrynus dorsalis. The sequence continues at coordinate 166,915,913 of CM074725.1, read as the reverse complement.
TTTCTCTCCTCCCTCTAGGTAGGAATTTTTGGCTTTTTGATTGCTGAGACACCCTACTACCTGTTTCCCTCAGTCACACTATGTACAGGTAATATGTAAACTGTCCAACCCAGCAGCTCTGTTATGACTATCATGGATTATATGCCCAAATAATTTTTGTGCTGGAGTTGCTCATATCAATATATCCTTAGCATTAACCATTTATATTTTAGTACAGGTTAAGTAGACTTTTCTTTAAAGGCAAGAAACAGTTACAGCATGTTATTTTATGTGAATCCATACTTCTACGGGTTCTTTCACACGGGAGGTTTTGTAGCTTGACTTTTCTATAGCACAGCTTTTTTGTAGCAGCTGAATAATGGGTGTGTTTTCAATTCTTCAGAGTAGCATGGTTTTAACAGCATCCCGCTCTCTCAATATAAACAAAAGTATTCAAACTGCACTGAAAATGGAGCTACCTGCGAGAGCTGTACAATTTTAATGTGATTCCACTAAAATACATCCTAAAAATTTGTAGCTGCATTATCACAGCAAAGTTGCAGCATCCCTCCATGTTCCACTTTACCCCCACCAATAATACTCAGATTCAAAAGTTTCCTGGTAGAAGACAGTGAGGGTGAAGACTTTCCTAGGTGCTTTTTAAAAAACATTTTGTAATTTATATGGGGCTTGCAAACCCCCCATTATGCACACTCCTGTACCCCTTTGCTCCAGGATGGATATGGAACAGGGAGCAGAGTTTTACAGAACTTGGGCTGTGCTTGGGTGGTGGCATTTAGTGGGAGAATGCACAGGTCTGTGATTTCAGGCTATATTTGTCACTCTGGACCTTTAAACTCATTTGTACATCACACTAGGACCTTTGCAGATGTCCCAAGGTGGATGGACATGTCTTTGTTTATTTTTTATACATTATATATATTTTTTTTAAAACATTTTGGGCTGTGGTGCTTGTGGCGGCCATCTTGACTGTGGCATTGTTACTTCCCAGCTTCTTCATGACACACTTGGTGGGCTCCAGTCCACAGGAATAGACTGATAAAGCAAATTAGGGACACATGAGATGGGATACTTCCTGGATGGGCTTCCTCACCGAAAAGATAACGTACAAGCATGAGAAGCTTGTAAGCTACCTTGCCATTTTGTACTTTTGGAGGGAACTTGTTTATTTTTTCCATGAGGCCTGGTTTTCCTAGGGCCTCAGGGAAAGGAAGGGTAAGAGCTTCTCCCCTTCCTTTTCTAACCTTTGGAGCAACCCATAAGGAGCCTGATAAGCAGTTCTCTCTCTGTGTGTGGCTGAATCTCCCTCCTGGCGCCTTATCTTTTACTTCATTACAGGCAAGTAAGTGTTTAGTTATCATTTTCTGTTTTATATTTCTCTCTTTGTGGGTCTCCTTGCTATATTTGAGCACAAAGGAATATGGGGAAACCTAAGACCACCAAGGCTTCAGGGGTTTCTTCCATAACCTTGTGTTCCTCCTGTCAGGCTATTCTTCCCAGGGATTTTATATGTGCATTAGGTCCCTCCTATTTTATAGCCCCTGCACAGCCAGCTCCAGGCCCCTCTTTCTCTGAACAGGAGCCTACATGGATTTAATCCATTATTTCCACTATAGCAACTATTTATATATTTATTAAGGCGATCCTTAAGTCTTGGAACCTAGACCCCCTCTTACCCACAAAACACAATGTTTATTTAACCCTTTTGAGGGAGAGGATTTTCTCCCTGTATAAGGGAATTCTTCTATGGAGGTGGTGGAAACTGAGGAGGAGAATATTACTTCCTACCTTACCCTTGGGGAGTCATTTGAGGAAGACCCTGGGCCACCTGTAGAGTGTCCTAATCAGGTGGTTTTGGAGACCGTAAGGTATCTGAGGCCTTCAATTTAATTTCCTCATTTTTAATGTGCCAGAAAGGGTGGCAATACTTTTCCCTCCTTTTCATTCCCTTGAACAAGTGATACTTGAAGTGTGAAAGGTGCCTAATAAGACACTATGGTCTGGATTGTATTGCAGGTGCTAATTTTATCATTGCTTTTATCTCCAGATTTCCCCATAGACTTTAAGAGGTATATTTTTGATAAAACAGGTGGTAACATTTATCACCTGCAACAGAATCCATCCCCATTTATCTCAGGCACTTTTGTTTTTTATATCTCTTCTCTCCTGCTTGCTGCATCAATGGGCTACCCCAGCAGTTGATTCTGCTATTTCTCACACCGCATTGCCAGTTGCAGTTGCAGATGCCCTCAAGGATCAGGTGGAAAAACACCTTTATTCTCTTCTTGAGGCCAGTTTTGTGGCCGACTTATTCTTTTCAACAGCATGGGTGACTAGATCATTGGCTGTTTGGGGGGAGCAGCTAGTTTAGTGCAGTCCATTCAGATGCTTCTGAAAGAGGATATTGTTGTTATTGTTTCTAAGATTCTTGAAGCAAATGTGTATCTTGCTGAAACTGCCGTTGACACGGCCAGATCCACTGACAAGTCCTTAGTACTCTATATTGCAGTGCATGATACCCTTTGTTGAATATTTGACCCACAGATCAGACTTCTAAGAAATCTCTAGTTTCTCTCCCATTCATAGGCAAGCAACTATTTGGCCCAGAACTGGAGAAAGTCATTGACCATGCCACTGGGGCAAGAGTGCTTTGTTGCTTCAGGTTACTGCCAAACATCATTACTTTCCTCAGAGGATGCATGGCCTTCGTTACCCCCCACCAGTTTTGATATTCACCTAGGGCTTCTATTCCCTGCATGAGCCAGGCACACACTTTTCTGAAATCCAAACAAATGCATGTGGGCAAGAAAACCTATCCTAAGTCCCCCTAGTGACAGGCCTACCACCACATAGCTCACTTTGAATGGAGGACATCTGCTTCTCTTTCACAGCATATAGATTTTCTCTGTGGCGGATCCCTGGATGTTATGGGTGATTGCTGAAGGTTATTACATAGATTTCAAATCTCTTCCTCAATTCTTCATTTCCAAGGTCTCTCAAAAGCTGTTGTTGTCCCTTTTATTCATAGAAGTTGTTTCTTCCCTAATGGATATGCAGGTCTTTGTGCCTGTTCTCCCAGAGGAGGGATTCATGAGATTATATTCCAACCTTTTCTTAATACCGAAAAATGAAGGCATCTGCCATCCTATCCAGGACTTAAAATGAGTCAATTGCTTCATTCATAGTCCTTGGTTGAAGATGTAGTCTTTGCTATCCATCATTGCCCTAATTTCCCACGGGAGTTTTTAGCTTCCCTGGACATAACGATCTCATATCTGCATATTGCTGTTCATTTTTACCTTTCAAAAAAGTTATTTTCAGTTCATCACCTTCACTTTTGAACAGGCATCCACTTCTTGGATGTTCACAAAAGTATTGGCCACAATGTCTGCCCACACTCGTTTACTTGAAATTTCTATTACTCCCTATCTGGATGACATTTTACTAAAGGCTGCTTCAGAGGATGCCTTAAATCTTCATCTCCAGCCATGCATTGTTCCATCCCAGGTTCTTGTCTTTCTTGACATGAAATGTTACATTTTTCAGGGATGGATTTTCTGTCAGACGTTGTCACGTGTCATCAATAGTGCAGGTATACATGAAGGTGCTGGCGTAGCTGGTCTCTTCCTTGGAGGCAGTTCCATTTGCCCAGTTTCACACTTGGTAAGTGTATCTAGAGTTTCCCAGTAATTGGTCCAGACAGCAGTGTCATCTCTTGCTTGTGATATCTCTTTCAAGCCAGCCGAAGGTAGATCTTCATTGGTGGCTACAGGACTCTCAGCTAACTCTGGTCGTACTGAATTGGTCCATAATTATGACATATGCCAGTCAGAAGGGGTGGGGAGCACTGTTTGACTCTCAGAAGAACTGCTTGTGCAGATTGTTCTTGAAAATGCAATGGTTGTGGCCTACCTCAAGCATCAAGGAAGGACCAAAAGAGCAGCCATATGGTCAGAAGTTTGTCTGATTTTACTTGTTTGGAAACTCAGGTTCTGGCTGTCTTGGCAATTCCCACTCTTGCAATAGACAACTTGGTGGCAAACTTTCTCAGCCATCAGTGCCTGGATCCTGGGAATTGGGCACTCAACCAGATGGAGTTAAATTCCATATTTCAGATATAGAGTCTTCCGGTTTTAGATCTAATGACATCTCAATTGAACATCAAGGTTCCTCTCTTTTGTTCAAGAACCAGGTATCCTCTACCTCTGTCAGTAGATACAATGGGCATTCCATTGTAGTTCTCTGTGGCATTTTATGCTTCCTTGTATCCCTCTGATTCCCAGAGTTTTAAGGAAGGTCATAATGGAGCAGATGCATATAATCCTGATAGCTCCTTTTTGGCCTTGCTGGGCATGGTCCCAGGTGAAATTCAATCTATCCATTATTCAATCTATCCATTGCAGAACCATTTTGACTTCCACTTTTTCCAAGTCTCTTGACTTAGAGTCTTTTGTAGGGATGGGCGAAAATTTCCGCCTCAAACTGAAATCGGTGAAAATTGGCACTTTCCACTTTCCCATGATTGCCTCCAGCAATACTGTGCTTGCAGGCGACATTGCATTACTTCCTGGTTGTCGTGCTGAGGCACATTCGCTATTCTTATAGGCCGCGTTAATTGCCTGAGTGAGTCTCCGCCTACATGCTAGGCCTTATAGGCCTCAGCCTGCCTTTACTCATTTACCCTTTCGTGGTGTACCTGTGCGCTATAGCTCTTGTGATTCCGATGCTCCATTTCTGTGTATGACTCCTGGCTACATTTTGACTTCGGCTCCATTTGATCCCTGACTACTACTACTACCCTCCGTTCCGGTCTGACCTTTGGCTCCGTCTGACTACCCGCTCTGGTCTGACTCCTGGCTTTGGCTGACTATCCGTTCCGGTCTGACCTTTGGTTCTGTCTGACTACCTACTCCGGTCTGACTCCTGGCTTTGGCTGACTACCCGCTCCGGTCTGACTCCTGGCTTTGGCTGACTACCCTCTCTGTGCTGACCCCTGCTCTGGCTGACTATCGATTATTCTATACCTGTGGCCTACTGTCTCCCCTTGCACTCTCCATGCTCTGTTGTTTCCTCCAGTTGAGTGGTGCTCTGTCTGCGTCAGTCAGTGCCACTGGCATTCCTGCTGTCTGTCGTTCCATTCTGTGCCATTGGGTACCCTAGAGTTCCATGGATTCTCAGTCACCGTTGCTTGTTGGGTTACCCTAGCATTCTAGGGATTATCAGTCACCGTTACTTGTTGGGTTACCCTAGCATTCTAGGGATTCTCAGTCATCACTGCCTGTTCCTTTTCCCTAGCATTCTAGGGATTCTCAATCACCACTGCCTGTTGGTTTACCCCAGTGTTCTAGGGAGATCTGTCTCTGAGCTGAACCACCCTAGCATACTAGGGAATTTTCCCTCTGTTAACAGGGGCTTCACAACTGCTCCTGTACTTGCAACTAATACCATCCTCGCTACTATTATATATATTCAGTCAGAGTGGTATTTGCCTCCTTACAGTCGGGTGATCCTGTGCTGTCTCCATATCTGGCTAGTGAAGGTTAGGGAAGTGCTCAGGCACTGTCCTTACACCTGGTCCCGTGAGGGTTGGGGAAGTGCTATTTATTTTATGTGATTCTATTTTTCAGAGTAGCTCTCAGTCCAAGGTTGTGAAGGTTCCACTTGCCACGATTGGCTCCAGTGATGCGCCTGAGGGAGTAGCAGCACAATAAGTTGCTCTCAGTCTATGTGGAGAAAAGAAGAAGTTGGCCAATAATTTTTCTCCACCAGTCCTTCCTCCAAAATCATGGGTATGTTGTTATTATTAGAATATACATTTTCCCTTGAGAACAGGTACTGTGGATCTCATCAGCAACTGCAAGGTGCACAGTATGTGTAGTAAATAACATCTGGGGGCACAAATGTATCCAAACACCATGATACCAGAACCCAAGTACTGCCGCTGTCACTATACCCCTTGTCAAGACCCCGCTAAGGACACATGACAACTTGCTTACAGTTTAATAGTAATGATGAACCCTCCCTGCCAGAATCCTAGCATATTCTGAGGGATGGAATCTCCTCAGATGCCACCTGATGACCTGGTATCGATTCTCCTCCACCACACTGCCATGTGTGGTCAGTGCACCACAGTGTGTGCAATGGGTAGAGATGAACTGCCAAATCCTAACATTAACAGAGTGGCTATCATTTGGTGGGGGTGGTAACGATGAACAAGGTGGATTGACAGGAGATGCACTTGTTACTCTAGAGGAAGAAGTTAATGTTGATGGTGAGCTAGTTGTTTCGCTCGTCATGGAACTTCCAGTGTCTGTCTGGGTTTCTTTATTCTTCCTCCTCTTTAATCTCCACCTTGCCTCTTGGTGCCTTTCTGGAGAGTCAGGGGGTAAAGTAACAGTGGTGCTAGATTTCTGTAATGGGTGTTTGGATTTAACATGTTTGACATAAATGTCATGGTGTCTGTGTTTCATGTGTGTTATCAGGGAGGTTGTGCCAAGGTGTGTTCCCTCTTTTCCCCTTCTCACTAACTTGTCACAAATTTTTCACTGTACCGTTGTGTACCAGATAATGTTGCTGCTGTTGCTGCAACTGCCTCAGATTCAGCACTGCAACTAGGACCAGAAGTATTGCTGCCGCTGGCAAGTGGAACCTGTCCTAGTCCCACATCACTTGTTGATCCCATTCCCACTGTGTTCACTGTGGTCTATGGCACACTAGCCTATTCGTCAGCATCCTGCTGCCCTTGCATCTCGGTAGCAGCAGGAATTACAGCAGTTGGAAATTCCTCTAATTCCAAAATCTCACTGCTAGTGGTGGTGGTAATGCCCATCCGCATTCCTGTTGCCCATTCTTTCTCAATTTCTGCTAAAAAGGCCATCAATGTCTCTTCTACCCCAGCTTCTCCAACACCACCACCACCACTAGTCCCTACGTGCTGCTGCTCTATTACAGACATCTCACTGCTGCTTGGAGGAGATGACGAGCAATGTGATAGAGGGTCCCCTGCTGTCATACTTGGCATCATCTCCTCCTCCACCCCCCCTCTAGAGTATTACAAGACACACTAGCAGCTTCAGCTTCAACACTGGTGACAGAAGGTTCAGCACTGGCAGCAGGCACCTCACTGGTTTCAATAGGAGCAGCAATGGTGTCGGCAGAGGCAGCACATCTAGCAGCAGGCACAGGCATCTGACATGTCCTGCTCTCACTAGTACTACCCTTTTCTCCCTCCTTTCCCATTAATTTCCCCAAGATCCCTTGGGGTAATTTAGGGGGACTGCACAGCATTGGTTCAGTAGTGCTCACTTCCTCCTCCTCCTCCTCAGACTCAGTGGACGCATAAAGGTCCTTCCAGCAATGTTGCCATTGTTATCACAAAGATCATTAAGATCAGCAAGTTGCTTAACAATTAGGCTCCCCAATTACTCTATGGGAGAATATTGTGTTCAACAGATTTATGTATTCTTACCTTTTAGAAGGAGACAGGGTTAAGTAGATTTTCATTTTTAAATATTTTTTTTTAAAGTATGAGCTTAATTAAAGGGATAGTAATACTTAAAATGTAAAAAAATATATGTTGTAGGGTTTATTCCCCTGAGTAAAACAAGGGTACTACCACTGCTGAGAGATATTTTATTAAAAAATAACAGCTTGAACCTGAATTTTTTTTTTGGTGCAATATCAAAGTGGCCTGAAAATTTACAGTGGCACTGTTGCTACACCAGCCTATGGACTGCTCTTGTCTGTAGACCATAAATCTCCATAAGATGGTATAGCAACAGCGCCACTGTAAATTTTCAGGCCACTGTGATATTGCACCTAAAAAATTCAAGTTCGAGCTCTTATAATTTTTTAATAAAATATCTCTCAGCAGTGGGAGTACCCTTATTTTATTCAGGGACATAAACCCCTACAACATATATTTTTTTACATCTTAAGTGTTACTATCACTTTAAGAATTACTGCTTTTTACAACTATTTGATGCCCCTTTTAAAATGGTCCTTAACCCCCTGAGTGCCAGAATGGTACGCAACACATTGCTTTTTGGTACTCAAAAGGTCAAAAAGGTTCTTAAAAATAAAAAGTATTTGAGTAAAATTCCCACCCTTGTGATTTTTGCTTTATGTCAGATTAACATTGGTCATTTTTGAAAAAGCACACTTTTTGTGTTTTTATTGAATGAAAAATTATTTTAGCCTTTTGGCTGCTAGAGAAGCCTCCACTGTATTGTATAGTAATGCGATAGAGATTTTTATAGCATCATGGAGTTGATATATCTATTGAACCATTGTGAAGTAGAACAGAGCGCAATGCATTGCTCACCTCTCTGGTCCTTAATGGAGTTAAAGGGATAATAAAAGAAATAGTTTAGAAGTGTAGCACATTTTATGGAGCTGAGCAGCCCAGCTAAGATTTGTTCTCATAATCACACCTTGTACTCCAGCAGTGGAGCGGTGATACTAGTAATCTGCTCATTCAGGAGACTTCTGTTAAGCTCCATAAATGTCAATGGAATGAATCACGCCTTTCCCACTGTACCGACCTCTGGTGCCAGCATGGGAAAATAGTTTGGCACTCAATAATGTTTATCATGAACTGTTTATGATTCAAATAATAGATTCACAAATCATATAGAGCTATTACGCCAAAGAGATTGGGTAATTAGAAAAATTACTACAACTCACTTGGGGAGGGTGAGGGGGAATAGCGATTAATTTATTTTTTTTAACCTTTTGAGTGACAAGGGATTGTTCAACACAATGTGACTTAGGCAGCAAACTAACTATTCCCAGATTTCACATTTATTTAAATGGGGCTTTGAACCCATTGTTTGCTAGAGAGGTCTCCAACACAATTGCCCCAGATTTTCTCCACTTTACTTTGTACATCATGCCCTTTTTGCTAACACTCCAGAGACCTAATGCAGATTTCCACCTCTTACCTCTCCAATGATGTTGGTGAGTGTCCCTGAAATGTCCTTATAGTGTATCTCAAATATTGGCAAGAAAGAATGCAAGGCCAGACAACCACCCTGCTTCAAGACTCGAGCTGCTTCCTGAATAAATTTGTTGATGTCGAACCAGTGAGCAGCAATCCCGGTATTATTCAGATCCACAGAGGCATCTTTCAATGGCATATTATCAGCTGAAGAAACTCTGCAGAGAAAAATTTGCCACAAACTATGAAATATGGAAAAGAAATTACTATTGGCAGGTAGTCTTCTAGTGTGTTATAACTCAGAAATTAAATTACAAGCAGCATTAACAAATTTATCAAGCAATTTATCAAGCGGTAAGCTCAAATTTAGATGCAATTTGCTATAACACCACCTAACACAACATTAGTGGTTTGCGGCAGTTGCAAAGTAAATTGTATCCACTTACCGTAACAAGTGACTTGGCTGCTGCCTGTCGTAGTGTGGCCCCAACCGCTAGGTTTTAATTACCAGGCTTATCTACTGGCAATCCTCTCGCATGGGGTTGTGGCAGAGATCTGATGGATAAGCAGCCTACTGACCTTTCATTAATGGCTGACACACTTGTGGACCAACCTAATATTGGAGACTAGTTTTAAAGCCCGTGTACACGGGCCAACACTGGTGGCGCTGCAGTCATGCGCAGTACTGATTGCCCACACCATGACTGAAGGTGCCCAGAGAGGACTATGGTTTGAATTCGGAGTGCCCCGCTCCGTTAGAAGGTGTGCAGAGAGAACCATGGTGTGAATTTGGAGCTCACTGCTCCGTTATCAGCCGCAGTGTGTTTGGGCAGTCAGTACTGCACATGACTGCAGTGCGCACAGCCGTCTCTACTATGTATGACGGCTTCTGACAAACACACATTCACTAATTATTATATAGGATGTGTTTGTATGCATGTGTATACGTGTGTACATATGTATTTGTGTATGTATATGTTTATGTATGTTTTTGTGTATATGTATTTGTGTGTGTGTATATTCTTTTCTGTGTGTGAATGTATATATGTATTTGTATATATATATATGTATTTGTTTATGTGTGTATATTTATTTCTATGTCTGAATGTATATATATATGTATTTGTGTATATGTATATATGAATTTGTTACAACTATGTGACTGTGTGTGTATGTATGTAATTTTGTGCATTTGTGATGTAAATAGGAACGCTCATCTGACCTGGTTCATACACCCTGTAACTCTATCAGTTTTGGATGTGGGGCTCCGGCACCCAAAGAGTTAATAAATGGTTCCTCAAAGAAATCCAGCTTAAATGCTGAACACTTGATTTTCAATGGAAGCGGTTAACCCTTTAAATGCAGCTTGGGTGCAAGCCCCCAGGGCACTGAAAGTTTTAACCGATGCTCTGCCAAATACTTGGGGTTTAATAGCCCCCTGCCGCAGACGGTGGGTTTGGATTTGCTTCCTGGGAGGTATGGAGGTGAGTGTGTCGGCTCTGAGTATGTATGTGGACAGGACAGGCCGGGGAAGGAGGCGGCCACTGTGTGCCGGTTCCCATGTACGTGCTAGGCTGCACATGATCAGGGCGGCCTGGGGTAGAAGGTGGAAACCGGGCATGACACCATTGGTGCAGGGTAGTGATGCAGCAGTGTGGGCAGGGAAGGGTGTCCCGGAGTTTTGGGCAGGAATGCAGGAAGCGGTGCATTGTGGGAACATAGATGCCTTACTGGCATTAAGCACAGTTAAAGTGCCAGCATACCATCCAACAGTTCACTAACCACTGAACAGTGCCCTTACAACCACTGCCTCCGTATAATGGCTCAATCACACATTATATGCCTAGTAGCTGAACCACAATTCCAGGGGCGGACTGACAGGACCAAGGGCCCCTGGTCCAAAAAGAGGTCTGGGCCCCCTGCCCAATGACGTCATTGTCCCCACCCCATGACATCATAAGCCCCACCCCATAATTTGCAGAAGAGAGTATTAAACCATATATAAATATTTAAAAAATAAAAATAAATTCAACTAACCTTACACTGCTGGCTAGCTTCTTGCCGGTTGGCTGGAGGCTACTTGGCAACTGGTTGGATAGCTTGAGGGTGTGCTGGATGTCTGGCCTGGTGGCTGTGCCTGTAGCGAGTAAAATGTTTCATATATAATTTGCAAAAGTGTGGTGGCCTGGGGTACTAGATGGCCTGTGGGGTACTGAATAGCCTGGGGGTACTGGACCAGGTCTAGTACCCCCCCAGTCCATTCAGTACCCCCAAGTCCTTCAGTACCCCCCAGGCCATCCAGTACTCCCCCAGGCCATCCAGTACCCCCTCCAGGCCATCCACTACCCCACCAGGCCATCCACTACCCTCCAGGTCATCCATTTCCCCCAAGGCCATCCACTACCTTCCAAGCCAACCACTACCCCCAACTCCATCCAGAACCCCCTCAGGCCATCCAGTACTCCCCCAGGCCATCCAGTACCACCTTAGGCCATCCATTATCCCCCCAGGCCATCAAGTACCACCTTAGGCCATCCAGTACCCCCTAGGGCATCCGTTACCCCCTCAGGCCATCCGTTACCCCCTCAGGCCATCTGTTACCCCTCAGGCCATCCAGTACCCCCCTAGGCCATCCAGAACCCCCTCAGGCCATCCATTACCCCCAAGTTATCCAGTACTCCCCCAGGCCATCCATTACCACCAAGGTCATCCAATACCCCCTCAGGACATCCATTACCTACCCTGGCCATCCAATAACTCTCTCCAGGCCATTCAGTACCTCCCAGGCCATTCAGTACCTCCCAGGCCATCCAGTAGCCCCCTCAGCCCTCCCCCCAGCCTCAAGCCATCCAGTACACCCCCCAAGCCATCCACACTACAGCTTACCTGTGCTGTGTGGACTGTGGTGGGTCTTCAGACTGTCAGTGTCACACAGGTGGCAGATTTCTCTGGGTCCTCAGCTCTGAGATGACCCAGCTCCAGTAGTCCTGACTCCTTCTCTGCTGGTCTTGTGTCCTCCTTGGCGGGTGCTGGGTTGTCTGTCTCTATCATGTCACCGTGAGTGACCTCCTCCTGACCTGATGACCCCACTCTGCCCCCTATCATCACGCGTAGACATGCGCAGAGCAGCAGAATAGAGGAAGTCAGGAAGCTGTACACTCTGCGGCGCGGTGGATGAGGATCTTCTGTTGTGTGGGGACGGGTCACGGGATTACTTCCTGCCTGGCAGCATCATGTTATTAAATTATATACATACACACAGATTTTATGTGGTGGTCTGATGGCAGCAGCAGCAACATGATGATAATGGCTGGGCTGCCAGGGCATAAAGTTTACGCGTCGGGTTGATTCAGAATTTCAGAGTCAGCCAGGTTCCGTCTCAGTCACTGAAACTGTCAGACTCTGGAGCGAGTGAGCCAGACGCCAGTGCTCATGATCACTGCGGGTGGCATTATTTAATAGGCGCAGCGGCGGCCGCGGGCCCCTACAGGCAGTCAGGCCAATGAATGAGCCAGAGGGGGATATTACATTTTAATTGCTGGTGGTGGCGGCGGCGGGCCCCCCTCAGTCCTGGGCCCTTGGTCCGTGACTGAATTGCCTGATGGTCAGTCCGCCCCTGCACAATGCCACCCAGCAATGGCTGCGGCGCAGTCATGCACAGTAGAGACTGTCCATGCAGCGGCTGATACTGAGCGGGGCACTCCGAATTCACACCGTAGTCCTCTCTGCACAGAGAGGACTATGGTCTGAATTTGGAGTCCCGATCCATTATTGGCCACTGTACGGGCAGTCTGTACTGCGCATGACTGCAGTGCGCGCAGCCATCTCTAATGCGCATGACGGCTTCTGACAAACACACATTTAGCGAATTATTATATAGGATGTGATGATCATCTCATCCTCCAGTATCCCTTATGTAAACAATCTGCATGCCATCCCTTTGATCTCTATGCAGATCAGGCATGCTGCAATTTGCATTTGCCCATTGCAGTATGCATTCAAGTTTACACATGAAGAATTTGTCAGCTTCCTGTGAGGAAAGGAACCTTTGTGTGATCGGCACCACTGGGGGCCAGCTGTTTCATTTTTGTTCAATTAGTTTAGGGTTTAAAAACCTGGGGTAACTTTGCTCCTGTGAACATAACCTATATGAGAAAGTAAGACTAGTTGATATGGGCCACTTTATTACAGCAACTTTGAGGCAGCAAGTTTCACAAAATAGATACTGTTTTTTATGGTTTAATTCACACAAGTGATGTTTACAGTTATGTGAATTATCTGTGGTAAAGTTACATTGCTGCAAAACCTTGCAACAAAATCACCCATGTGAACTAGTTCTTAAAGGGACACTATCCCCTAAAAATAATACTGGTGATTTTGATAGTGATTTCAAAATCACATATATGTTGTATTAACCATTTTTTCTTAAATAATATTTGAGTTATTTAAATTTATAGATGCATTATTATAATTAAGGCATGTCATGCAGGCATTTCATTTCTTATTCCTGCATTAACTCTCTCACTCACTGACACTTCCATTAGCACTGAAAGGCTTAAGTGTCAGTTAGTGGGGGAGATAATGAAGGGCTAAAACATGAAGGTCCAGATTCTATTGCAGGTGCTAAATGTTACCTCCCGTTTTATCAAACATTTTCCTATTGAAGTCTATGGGGAAAACTGGAGATAAAAGCAGTGATAAAATTAGCCCCAAGTGTCTGCATGGCATGACTCCCTACTCCGTATGCACTAAGAATTAGGTATGCAGTGAAAGGGAAGAGACTGGTCATTAGCATATGATGTTTGTATTAAGCTGTTAACGTGTTGGGGATGGTAAGGGGGAGCCTTCATACTCAGACTATAGCATCAAAAAGTTCACAGAAAATATTTCTGCATCACAATACAAAGCATGAAGTCCTATCCATAGAGGTATAGCAGGAATAAGAAAATGGCTTATTATTAAACCAAATTTAAAGATGCATATGATCAACTAACTGGAAGTCACTGTAACAATCCAAATCTGGTGAAGTCACGATAAAAGCTTGAAGATGTAGGGGTATTTGACATTGTCACGGTGCCCGTGATTCCTCTGTTTGCAACATTGCTACTTCCTGATTTTCCATACTGCATTCTTATTGGCGATCCAGGCTGACTCCTCCTATCGAGTGCCTTTAAATTATTGGCGCTGTCATTATGGCAGCGTCCTTTTGTTGTGTACCAGTATCTTGTGTTTGCTCCTGTGGTTCCTGTTTATCCTGTGTATGACCCGGCTAGACTGACCATGTTCCTGATTGATCGGCAATACCTGACTTCCGTTGTGACCCGGATTGGCTAACTATCCTGCGCCATGTACCGACTCCGTCACCTTGTGCTGCCTAGTCCTTGACACTCTGGTGTTGGAGATCTTCCCCGGGTACCCGCACCTGTTGTACTCTTGACCCTGCGCAGCCTGTCGCTCGGTCACTACGATCTTGGCTGCTGTTTCCCTGGGCATCTCGCTAGTTCCCTGTCTGTGTGGCCTTAAGGCCTGGTTTGGGTCTGAAGCGCTCATTTACCCTAGCTCTAGGGTTGGTGCGTGGGTTTTAGTGACTCCGGTCATGAGCTGGTTGCATTAGTCCTTTGGGTTGATCCGGTTGCCTTGCAGCTTACTGTCAGTATCGCATTACCACCTAGCGTACTAGAGGTTTGGTTGCCTTGCAGCTTACTGTCAGTATCGCTTTACCACCTAGCGCACTAGGGGTGTGGTTGCCTTGCAGCTTACTGTCAGTATCACTTTACCACCTAGCATACTAGGGGTTCGGTTGCCTCTCAGCTTACTGTATCGCTTTACCACCTAGTGTACTAGGGGTTTGGTTGCCTTGCAGATTACTGTCAGTATCACTTTACCACCTAGCATACTAGGGGTTCGGTTGCCTCTCAGCTTACTGTATCACTTTACCACCTAGTGTACTAGGGGTCCTGTTGCCTCGTAGCTTCCTGTCAGTCTCACTGACCTCCCTAGTGTACTAGGGGTCCTGTTGCCTTGCAGCTTACTGTCTGTCTCACTGCTATCCCTAGCGTTCTAGGGGTCCTGTTGCCTAACTTGTACTGTCAGACAGCCTCCCTAGCATTCTAGGGAGATTGCATTGGGGTACTCCTCACGACTAGGGCCTGCTAGTTCCGTTCTTTGGCCTAGTTGTTCCAGTTACCTCCCTGAGGTATTCTCTGTTTCTGGACTAGATTCTCCCTACTGCTGTACTAGTCTAGACTTTCTAGGTTATTCCCTGGATACGTTCCACTGTCTGCTTACCTGTTTCTGTGTCAGTTGTCTGTATTACCATTGTATTACATACTGATTTGTGTTGGTTACAGTACTTGCCTTCTCTTAATAAAACTGTTTTAATAAACCATACGTGTCTGAAAACCGTAAGACATGTAATTGTACGGATTAGATGGTGATGATACTTTAGTGAATATAACGAGATGGTTTTGGTACAGTTTGCCACAATATAATTAAAATGGACACTTCTAGAAGTTTAATGCATCTTCTCACCCAAGAATGAATGGTGCTATTGCTACATTCACATGAACATTTTGACATTTCAGCCACTTACAAAGTGAATATATCAGGAAGAGACATATATGCAAAAGTTCAAATAGAAATATTGCTTATTTTAGCACCTCTTGTAAGATCAGCAATGAAATGTGACCCTTAGGCTATGATCATAGAGGATGTTTTTGTAGCAGTGATTGACATGATGGGACTGCATTAAAAAAAAGACAGTTTTACATGTAATATAAATAGAATATTGTAGCAAGTTTCATTTTTTTCACTTCCATCATGTCTTTCCCTTAGTATAAAACACAGCAACAGCATGACAGGAAACACAAGCTACAGTGCTACACTATTTGTGAAATTCCACTGGAATCTGAAATGCATACTGCATTTTGACAGAGCAAACCTGTTCAAGTTGTGTCAGCCTGTGATATGCTCTGTGATAGATGTAATTGTGGTCTAATATGACACAGTAGATAATGTGTACTAACATGATTCCGCCTTTAATGAAGGTGCAGGAATAAATATTTGTGTGCTGCCTATATACTGATCTATTACACTGAATGCTGTGAGGAACTGTATGGGCATTTAGAGGGTGTTGTATTCCATTCTCATACCTCCCAAACTTTCAACTGACCAAATGGGAGTTTTATTGCTGAGGAGCAATGTGATACATTATATACACACCACACAATCTGATCTCCTAAAAAGAGGGACACCACGGTGGGCCAGAGGGATTTAGGCCACAAAGAGGGACTGCCCTGGCCAAAGAGGAACACTTAGAAGAAGTGCATTCCTCTGCTCCTTGTTTTTTTTAACATGTACTAGAAAGGTACAGAGGGATTGGTGGACAGTTCCACTTTGCCCCTCACATGCTACAGAGTTGATGTTTGGATATGCTCATAATTAAGTTTTAGCATTGGCAGAGTGTATGTGCCAGTATGCACTAAAGCGATTGCATTTACCCACATATTCTGACTGAAAATGAGTAGCGCTGGCAGATTTCTACATTCCCCCAGTTGAGGTGAAGTATTAAGACAGAACTAAAGCAATTTTGGAACTAATTAAATGCACCATAAAAATTCCACTCAGTTGAATGGGACTTCTTTTAACCTGCTAAATGTAATAATTGTCAAGTTGGGGGATTTCTTATCCAATATGGGGAAGTTGATTTGCTCCATAACTGCATAATTTCTAAGTAGTACATCAGTCTTAATGATATCTAGCTCATACATTTTTTTCGTACACTACTATTGTGAATATGTCACTCAGGTGAACAAGCCATTAACCCTCTGACTGCCAGAGGGGCACACAACAAATTGCAAAACAATATGTTGCGTACCCCTTTGGCACTCATAGGGTTAATACATTTTTATAGCTACTTGTAATAAATAAATAATGTTGGTACTCACTGGTAAAATACATTTTCCTCTGAAGTAAATCATCTGGCCACATTTATCTGAGACTCACTAATGTCTATTCCAATCACCTTCTGAAAATATGCAGCAAGTGGTCGAGTGTATCTCCCTGTGCCACAACCAACATCCACAGCCAAATCAAAGGGTTTTCCTTTCTGAGAAGGCAAATATACAGTGGGTGTAATGATAACACAGGGGCAATTCTGGGGCAAACCGATTGCATTACATACATTCTGAACTGGGACAGTAGTATTTATTTTACCTTCTCTTCCAAATACGACATAATCAAATTCATCACTTTTTGAGAGCTTGGGATCATGCCATTATGATACATTTTAGAGAATTCCTTGTTTGAGAATGAATTTGCAGCCATCTATAAAGGTAAAAAAACAAACAAAAATGGTTGAAGAGTATTAACATCAGCAAAATAAGTAACTCTCCTCCTTTATTATATTCTATTGATATTCTATTGATATGTTGGTTGCTGTATAATATCTATTTTTGTAAATGTCTGTCAAACAAGCTGCATTACAGGGAGAAATGAAACTTGTACCCTAAGGCACACTGGTTTCCTCGAGAATTGCACCTCTTTAGCTTAATTCATAAGGCCAGTCTTTCGCTATGCGCGCAAACACAATTGTGTCCTGTATGTGATGAAATTAAATGCGACAGTGCATAAGCGTTACACACTGGGCCTTATTTATCAAGCTATAATGGTACAATTCTCGAGCAAACCAACTGCACCATAGGGACAAATAAAAATTACCAGTATCCCCACTGATTTAAATGGGGCTTTCAACATCTTGAATGCTTTTTCTCCAGAATTACACCACTTAAACTTGTTGAATAAGGCCCAGTGTGTAACTCATAGGCAGTCACTTTAATTCCTTACAAACAGGACACAATGGTGTGTGAATTGTAAGGTAATCCTGAGCTGCAATCTTGGATCAAGCCAAATGCACCATAAGGAACAAATACAAATATTAATTTCATTTAACCCCTTGAAGGTTAGAAAGGTCGCCAATAGGTTGGATGAATGTTACTATGGATTTAAAAGACCATTTAAGTAAAAGCGGATTTTGAGATGTTTAATTTGTCCCCTATGGTGCATTTGGTTTGCTCTAAAACTGCACCAGTTTAACTAGTTAAATAGGCCTTTGACACATTAAGGTTGCAAAGGGGGAGAACTCTGTGGTTTTCAACCTTAACACTTTGAATGCCAAAGTGCTATCAAACCAATTTAATAGTAATGCATTGGACACTCCCCAGGCACTGGAAGGGTTAATACTCAATATTACTGATGTTTCCAAATCTGTACATAATACTTCAGGGGGAAATGCACTAGAAGTGATAAAGTGGAGATTAATTAATAACATAGGAAGTGGAGAAGTGTTAATACCGGAGAAGTCATACCTGATTTATCACCTGTTTATCACACATTAGTGCATACCCCCAATCATACCAATCATTGTTCTGTAAAGAGTCAAAAACTTAAAGAATAAACTTTGTTTGGTGACAAAAAGTGACTCTTAAAGGATAAGTAAACATTTTTTTTTTTTTACAAAAAATATGTTTATAGGTCTTTTCCTGTTGAGTAAATCAAGGGTACTCCCACCATTGGCAGCTGCTTTATTCAAAAATTATAACCATTTAAACTGTCACAAAGTGATGGAGATGTCACCGTTACATTCTATGGAGAACTACAGTCAGTGAATGATATCTCCCATACATTAACTGTCTGCACACCAGGGAAACTGTAGTTGAACTGGCTGGACACCAGATGGCACTGCTAATGTGAAAAACAAACAAAAAAAAAAACTGTAATAATGTTGTATCAATGCATTTTCTAGCAGGGGTAACCCTGGTATTACACAACAGGAAAACTCCTATAACACATTGTTTTCATGAAAAGAATAGTCAGAATTTTTTTCATAGAAGGTCTTACTTAAAAAGGATCCCTTCATAAAAAAGATAATCATTTGCACTGTATCTACAGTTGCCTGTATTTGCTCATCTGTGATTTAGATTTGTATTTATTTGGCATCTCTTCATAATAAAGCGTAGGCTGTATAAGTCCAAATGAGGTTAGCCATCAACACGAATCCCCAACCCTGAATGACTGGCATAATGTAAACTGAGCATTTAACCCCTTAGAGAAGTATCCACGCATTATGAAACAACGTTTGGGAAACTTCTTTAGCATTCAAGGGGGGTTGGGTATGCATTAAAGATTGAAGAAGGCTCATAGTGTCAGTATCCTGTTGGAGTAGTGTCGAAGGCACATTGATAGTATGTACTAAAGTGTATTATAGACATCATATCCCCATCAATCCAACAAAAATCTCTCCACGTTAATACGACATGCCTTCAACAGGTTTACGAATTTTCACTTATCACACTGACAATGGTCTATTTTCATATAGAAATGCAAGATAATGAGTCATTATCGCATTCATGGGGGGGGGTTATATGTGAATGTGACACTTTATCACATGCAGTAAATTCTGATAACAACCTCTGCTGTCAGAGTTCACAGTCACAACTTTGCCTTCCTCAGGCTGGCGAAGCTGGCATCTCCCTGTACTATTCTATGCAGTAACAGCCCTCAATTGGTTAGAAGCAGGGAGGGTTGTCGAACTTCTGGAAATGTAGAAGGGATGCTCTACCTCACACATCAACAGCAGGACCACAATCCTGACATCTGAAAGCATTCTCTCTGCTTCCTCACTTGGTCAGTTTGGGAGTGTAGAGGATCTTTTCAGCACCACAAACGGCATCATCACTTAACCTTTTTAGTGCAATGCACATCCCTATTGCACATCTCTGTGGAATTCAAAGTGTTAAAAAGAACAGTACACAATCATCCCCTCTGCTCTGTATCATA
This sequence comes from Rhinophrynus dorsalis, assembly GCA_037306005.1. NCBI lineage: Eukaryota > Metazoa > Chordata > Amphibia > Anura > Rhinophrynidae > Rhinophrynus > Rhinophrynus dorsalis. The sequence continues at coordinate 166,896,139 of CM074725.1, read as the reverse complement.
TATGTTGTGCACTCCCAAGGGAACAAGTCTAGAGGTCAGGCAGCGTCCGTGGAGATTTATGGCTACCAGCTGCTCCACAGCTTTGTTTCCTTGCCCATTGATAGCCTCAGATCCCCATGTTCACTGTCTGAACAACTCTCCAGACTTGTTCCCTTTCCCAGGGAGTGCCCATCGGGATTTGTGGCTACCAGAGCGCAGCTGGTAGCTACAAATCCGCAAGGATGCTGCCTGACACCCCGCTTTGTTCCCTTGGGAGTGCACAATATGGATAAAATATGATACAGAGCAGAGGGGATGATTGTGTACTACTTGGTGTACTTTTTGGTAACCCTTTGAGTGCAACAGTACAGTGCAATGCACATCCCTATGACACTCAAAGGGTTAAGGGAGCGATGCTGTTCGTGGTCCTGGAATGCTCCTCTCCACTCTCCTACTGGCCAGGTGGGGAAAAAGAGAGGATGCTCTCAGACTTCAGGATTGTGGTACTGCTTGTTATGTACAGCAGGTCAACAATCCTGTATGCTATTGATGACCTTCTCCTCCCCTCCACTTGCATGCCTACATCTTAGTGTGTATGAAGATGTGTGTCTACATCAAAAAGTCGAAGTGCTTTGAACACATCGACAAATCATATCGCTACAGTATCGACCTTTAGCGCATCTTGGCCAGGTGTTAAAAGTAGCATTTAAATCATTTGGAATTATTTGTCCCCTATGGACAATTGGTTTACCCCAGAATGCCTCAGGTTCTCCTTAGTACAGCAGCTACAATGCCCAGCTATAGATTAAAGCAGAGCTCAAATATGTATAATAGTATAATTATATAACTATATAAGTATTTCTATTAAACAAATTAAAAGCCAATTATTTGTACATGAATAATTCCTCTGTCACAAATGTATACACAAATACAAAACAGATAATAATACTCACAGTAATTTGTGTGTCCTTTCCAGTGTCTAGATGACCACAGTAAAGGTTGTACAACAGTCCCTCTCAGTCACGTAGTAAACTGTACACAATGAGAGATGTTCATAGGCTGCAGGAGTTACAAAACATCAGTGTCATCTGTTTTAATATCCTTGCTCCTTTTTAAATCAACATGGTCCATCACACCACCCTCTTAATATACACACACACACACAAAAATGTATCACTCAATTAACCCATCCCTGGATACATATGTTTAGCCCTTTCCCAGAGGGAACAGTGGTTAAAATCTGGATTTTCTTATGTTTTGGTGCCAGCTCAACGTTAACCCTTTGATAGCCAAAGGGATGTAGAACTACTTTAATAGCAATGCGGTCAACACTCCCCAGGCACTGTAAGGGTTAATACCCAGCCTTACTGATGTTTCCAGAACTATACACAATACTTGTGTTAGTCAATTACTGTTCTACAAAGATGCCGCATTTACTCCTGTATTACCCTCTACTACGCAGTTCAAAATCCTGATGTTGCTTGAATTTAAAAGGGTATTATTTGGTAGGAATAAGCAAACCTTTTCTTACAAAAAAAATATTTTATAGATATTTTCCTGCTGAGTAAGTGTACGGGCTGAGCCCGTATTTGTGGGAGGGTCTGAAGGGTTCTTAAGACCCGGCAGACTCTCCTACTAGATGACGCTTACAGTTTGTCCTCGCGATTCCTCGAGGCATCTGTCAGTTCCTTTAGCGTCCTACGTCGTCTATCCCGGCTCCAGCGCATGCGCACTTCCATCTCTGTCTCCTCAGCTTCCGTTTCGTCACTTCCCGTGACATCATCTACTCGCGCCGGTGGCTGGCTTCCCCCTCGATCTCCTAGCCTCCACAGGTAACCTGCTTTCTATTTCACCGATCGATTCATCTCAATTCATTTTTTACTTCATGACGTTAATCAGTATACATATGTACTGGCGTCTTGACTGCGTAGAAAATTCAAAACATTTCTGCATTATACTACTAGCAATGAATGCCATTCCAAATATCATTATTCTCTCTGATGTTAATCTAGGGTTTAATCTGTGTAAAGCTTAATCATCTTGCTCTACCACCTTCAGCATTGCTGAGCTACTTGCAGACATTCCTGTCCAGATTTTCATCTATCTTGCTATGTATCCTCCAAGTCCTGAGGTTTCAAGCATTGTTCTGGTTTGAGTTTACATTTCTGCTCATCATCAGCCTTCTTCTATGTCCCTTTGAAGTTAATATCTTCTGAATGTTATCTCTATACCAGTCCTGTTCAGGCAAACCACAGAGCTATTCACCCCCCCCTTTTTTCTTGATAGTTACCGACCAATTTTTACTGACATTGTTAAGCTCCTTCTCTCTTTAGGCGAGCCTTGTTTAATCACTGAAGCTATCTTACATAACCAATTTTAATCACTACAGTTTGCTAGGTGTTCTGCGAGCAACTAGTACATCTAAATAGGCTTGGTGTTTATAGATTACCGCAGTAAAATTCACTAGCATGTTCTATATACATTTAAAAAAAAAAAAATATATATATATATATATACCTGACTCGTTTTTCAGCATTTCCATTTTTCAGGGTGGATTTGACAGCATTCTCCACGCAGTTTCAGTAACTTCTGTCAGCAAGTCATCAGAATTTCATTCTATCAATGTAAGGTTCAGCGACTTTCATACGCGTCCATACTCCCGGTTAGCTTTTTCTGAGTTCTTATCCTATTTTTCATCGGCAGATCCCGCCTTCAGCTGCTGCTTCCTGTCGCCTCAAATCCAGTAATTCCAGTTTTCCTGCCCCTGTTCTGTCGATCTGCAAGGTACAGTGATCTTCCTTTTTCTCAATGATTCTAATCAATTCACTGTCTTTATAGCTCATATTCGGTTTTTCTCCTGCAGCCTTAGTCATGTCAGATCCTCTTAGGTAAGGCACATATCTACCCAACCCTCCTTTACTCCCCCCTCCCCCCCCATCTATAGATTTTCTTTCCTCATTTAGTCCTTCCTCACTCCTCCACTACCTTAGTATAAGACTCCAAGTCTCTCACGTCGTCACGTGATCCAGAGCTTGGTCTCTTCCCCATCTTTCCAGCACGCTTTGCCTCCCGTCAGAGGCAAGGTCCACCCCCCCTTGTTTTCTCCATTCCTCCCGTCAGAGGAACAGGAGATCTAGTTACACAGCCCCATTTCCCCCCCCCCACCACACCTTTTATTTACCTCTCGTCAGAGGTACATTCCACTTCACCTTGGCACCTTATTCCCCTCCCCCTCCACCTTCTTCCACTCCCAGTCTCCCCACGGTCTTGCATATTCACGGCTGTCCTGAAGGTGTACAGTCCAGCCCAGATGTTGACCTGTAGGGAGCCCCCTACGCACAACAACCATCCAGCAGCTGACCTCAAGCAAGCAGCTCTGCACGGGACATCTGGCCCTTAAAAGTGGCCAGGAATCAAGCAAGCTGCGCTTCGGTTTCCTTGCTAGTAAGGTTGATGGCAATCACCCTCCTCACATCCCTCCCCTTTCCAGTCCCCCCCCCTCTTATCATTCTCTTGTGCTCTCTTCAAGCCCCAACTTGGAACTCAACTCCATCCCAGCTGCGTCCGACCACGAGGAGCCAGCAGAAGAACCTACAGTCACCCCTAGAAACAGCAATCAGTCCTACAGGGAATGGACGATTCCAAAGATCACTGCAGAATTACTGCGAAGACATATCCCGTTCCCTGCTTCCACCCGAAAGCCGGAACTTTTTCGCCTGCTTTTTCCCCCTCAGGTCACCTCCCCCCCCCCACTCACCAGACAACTCTTCAGACAGATCAATCTGCTCAACTTCAAAACCTTACTCAGCTTCTCACTAGTGTATCGTCCGCTATGACAGACATGCAGTCCAGACTGACCTCTTTAGAACACATCAACAGGCCTCCTACGCAAACAGCTCCCAGTTCCTCTATTCAGTCAGCTCCAGGTAATGCATTATCAGTTCCTGCCCCTCGCATTACTCCTGCACACATGGTTCTAGCTCACTTACGCAAAGAAATTCTGGAAGGGAAGGATGTCAATTTGGTGTCACTGCTTATTGCAACCCAGGACATGACTGAAAACCGAACCATTAATTATGGAGACGTTTCAGTCACCCTCAAATCTAGAGACCCCAGACTCTCTAAGAAGCTGAATATTCCTGAATTCGTCCTGGCCTTCAGTATCTTCAGAGACATCCTTTGCTCCTCCTTCCCTTCCAGAAGGCAGGAACTCGACCAGTATCTGTATACACTAGTTGACTTAGGGTACCGTTACGGTGGTTTCACTTTCTATGACTATCATAGAGATTTCTCCGCCAAGGCAGCGGCAGCATTAGAACAATTCCAGTTCGTCACCGACTGGAGCCTATTGGACCAAGAACTATTCTGCCGCCATTTTGCAGGTCTAAAGGCTCCCGTCTGTCCTTCCTGCCAATCAGCCAGTCACACTCTCAACTTTTGCCCCATCTCATCTCCCAGTACATCAGATAGCGCCAGCTCTTCAGCCACTTTATCTCTTCCAGACAACCCCCTTCCTGCTTCCAGCTCATGACCTACCAAAGATAAACTAGGACGTACCATTCACTACATGGGTTCCACACCTATATGTAACAATTATAACGGTAGAGGTTGTTTCTTTAACCCATGTAAAATGTTACATGTTTGCACATTATGCCGTAAGTCGCATGCACGTCCTATTTGTCCACGTAATCCAGCTCACAATAAATGACTAGGCACCTTCAACTACAGTTTATTTCAATTACTGCTCTCTTCTCATTCGGATAGTCAATTGGTCTCATTTCTTATAAATGGTTTTAAAGAAGGATTTCACACTGGCGTCATCACCCTTCCATGTCAATCTACAGAGTGTCCCAATTTGCTCACTGCACAGGCCGAACCCTCGGTCGTAGATTCATTGCTAGCCTCCGAACTCAGTAACAATCATCTGATAGGCCCTTTTGAGTCCCCCCCGTTCCCCATATGGCGCACCAATCCTATAGGCGTAGCCACCAGGAAGTTTTCCCTCAAGAAACGGCTAATAATAGACTTCTCCGCCCCCCAATCCTCCCCTATCCCCAGTATCAATTCCCTGATCCCATCAGAAGAATATTCACTAGAATATCATTCCATAGAGCACGCCTTATCTCAAATTCAACTAGCAGGGCAGAATTGTTGGCTCTCAAAAATTGACATTGAAAACGCTTTCAAATTGCTACCAGTACACCCCTCACTTTGGCACATACAGGGGGTTAAATGGAGGGACAAGTATTATTTTTCTACTCGCTTATCTTTTGGCTGTAAAAGTAGTCCCAAAATTTTCGAACTTTTTGCAGATACCCTAGCGTGGTTACTACTTAATCATTGTCACTGCCCCCGAGTATTGCACTACTTGGACGACTTTCTTTTAATTGAACCACCAGATAGCTCCCCTTCCAGTCTCTCCAAACTCTTGGTATTATTCCAAGACCTAAGAGTTCCAGTAGCCTCCCATAAAACAATTGGCCCTACCACTACACTCAACTTCTTAGGGATCACCTTAGACTCTCAGTCAATGGAAGCCAGGCTTCCTCCCGACAAAGTCAGCCGCATTCACTCAACAATCCTAGACTTTTCCGTCCGAGATTCATGTACAAAAACAGAACTTCAATCCCTCCTGGGTTATCTAAATTTTGCCATTTGGATCATTCCCCAAGGTAAATCCTTTATCTCCTACCTTTTAGCTCTCCTTTCCGCCCCTCATGACTCATCTACCCCTATAATATTAAGCCCTACAGCCAAGTCTGACCTAAAAATGTGGTCTACCTTTTTCCAATATTGGAACGGTAGGTCTCTATTTCCCCTGCCAACTTCCCCCAATTCGCCAGTCATCTTTTCTGACTCATACCCTAATACGGGTTACTCAGCAATCTTTAATTCCGAATGGATAGCAGACCATTGGCCTCCCCAAGTTCTTAACCTTCCCCACTTCTTCCAGCATCCCACTCCAGCCAATCTATACCCTATTGTATCAGCAGCAGTACGTTGGGGTCATCTATGGACAGACCAACCAGTCACTTTTTGTACCACCAACCCTTCCACACATCAGGCTCTCACTAAAGGCAGATCCCCTTCCTCCACCAATATGCTTTTTCTCCGCAGGCTCACCTGGTTAGCCCTCTACCACAAATTCACCATCATCAGTTCCCTCATTCCCCCTCACGACAATCAAGCCGCTAATGCCTTGTCTCATTTCCAATTTCAGGAATTTTTCAGTCTGTGCCCTCACGCCAGTCAGCACCAGTCCTTGACTCCAGCCTTCCAAGAATTGACCATGGCATGATATCTAGTAATTCCCACACAGCAGCCATCTTGGACCTCGCACTCGCTCCAAACACCAAGCGAGCCTACACTACAGCTTGGTCCTCCTTTTCCAGATTCCTTGCATTATCTCATTCTCCGTCCAACTATTCTATCGAAGCCATCTTAGCCTATGCAACTCACTGCCATACGTCCCTAAAATACTCCCTCCCCACCATCAAACTTCACTTGGCAGGTATCAGGCATCATCTAGCATTCCTGCAGCCCTCTAGGCCATCCATAATGTCTAATTATCAAGTGAAACTATTTCTTAAAGGCCTCTCCAAACTCTCCAATCAACCATCCAGAACTCGCTTACCCATCACCGGTCCAATTTTTAGACATCTGTATGACACACTTTCAGCACCGCTTCCGAATTCCCCTTTAAATTGCGTTCTTCTGGCAGCCATCAACCTAGGTTTCTTTGGATTTTTAAGACCAGGTGAATTCTTAGTCTCCCATGTATCCCCAGAATTTCCAAAGAAATCTGACTTGCAGGTCCACAATGATCATATCATACTTCACCTTCCAAAATCAAAAACCGATCAGTCTGGAATCGGGGCAAACATTCCATTTTATCCTACTCAAGACCGTTGGTGCCCCGTTAAAGCTCTCACCCATCTATCTATCCTCATATCAAACCAACCAGACAATAGTCCACTCCTGGCTACTCCACATGGCCCTCTGTCTTCAACCGCATTCATCAACTTCACAAGACCCATTTTAGCTAATTTTGGTGTCAATCCAAACTCTTTTTCTGGCCACTCCTTTATAATAGGTGCCGCCTCGGCAGCATCCCGTAATAAAGTTCCCACGCACATAATTCAAAAACTAGGCAGATGGAAATCTAACTGTTTTTCCAGGTATATTCCTGACCCTAAGGATGAAATTCGCTTAGCCCTTTCCTCTCTCGCTAAAGATGTTAATCAATAAACTGTTTATCTTGTCTATAGTCTCCTTGGTATTTTTTGGCCTCCAATCAGGCCGGCTGTTTCGTCATCTGTACTGGGTCGCTAGGACCCAGTTATGCCATTCCGTTCCTTATGCATTTTCCTAATTTAGAATCCTTATCTTTACATCCCGTAGGCCCCGACCACAAGTGTACGGGCTGAGCCCGTATTTGTGGGAGGGTCTGAAGGGTTCTTAAGACCCGGCAGACTCTCCTGCTAGACGACGCTTACAGTTTGTCCCCACCTCTTCCCACCCTTTCTTTACTCTTCACTCACCAGGCCGGCCCTCCAATCAGGCCGGCTGTTTCGTCATCTGTACTGGGTCGCTAGGACCCAGTTATGCCATTCCGTTCCTTATTCATTCTCCTAATTTAGAATCCTTATCTTTACATCCCGTAGGCCCCGACCACAAATAAAGACTGCTCCCCCTGCTCTCAGTAATTTATCCATAAGTTATAACCATTTAAACTGTCACAATGTGATGGAGATGTTACTATTTCATGCTGTGGAGGCCTGCAGTAAGTAACTGATTCCTCTCATAGAACAACTGCCCAGACATCAGTGAATGTAGTTGAACTATATAAACACTAGATGGTACTGTTAATGTAAATAGACAGCATCTTGAACTGTAATAACTTTGAAACAATGTATCTTCCAGCAGTGAGAGCACCCTGGTATTACACAACAGGAAAAGCCCATAACTTATATATTTTCATAAAAAAAGTTAATAATTTAATGTTTTTCCTAGTGGGATTTACTTAGGTAGAATTCCTTCATACAGGAGACAGATACATTGTTTGTATTGTATCTACAGTTGTTTGTATTTTAGGAACAGAAGGGGAGACAACACAAAATGGATACTCTAAGTGTAGTATTTTAGTGGACTAAACAGCATATAACAAATAATTAATTAAAATTATTTAATAAATATTAAATTAATAAAACCATCATAGCACAAAGAAACAAGAAAAAGAGGCTATGAGTATGGGCCCACGCATACAGTTAGTACATCTATTGTTGTGGTCGGACAAACTCATAGCTATGTAAATCAAATAGGATAAAATATAAACACCCGTACATCGATGGTACTTGATGTAATGTGTGAAAAAACTCACAGTTCCAAGTGATAAAACACAAACACAATCAATAGTGTATATTAACAGTTATTAAACATCTGACAAAGTAAAACCACAGGTGGAAACAATGATACCAAGCAAATCGTGCCCACCACTGTGGATATACAAAGTCTGACACAGCATTAAATATACCGTATATATTGTGTCTACCACGAGACGGTGTGAAACAGTAACACAGTACATGTGTACAGGTATTTCCCAGGATCATTATATCCCAGTCACCTTGGATTCCAATTTTAGCTCTGGTTTTCTTACTGGTTTATGCAGCTGTATTTTAGATCTATATTTAGTTGATACCTCTTCACAATAAATAGTAGGCTTTGTGAGGCTGAATAAAACTATCCATCTATAGGAAGCACCAGCTATTGCCCCCTGGCCTGTATGTATGCAGGTATGTATATCTTTATTTATATGGCGCCACACTGTGTACACAGCGCCTTACAATAAAGGTATGTTACAATAAAAAGAAGGTGAAAAAATTAGTGGCACATTAAAAAAAAACAATGTGTAATGTAATGTATAATGTAATGTAATATAAACTGAACTTCTATTGCCTTAGAGAGGTCTTCACACATTGCAAACCAATGACGTGGAGACCTCACTAGCATTCAGGGGGTTATAAGCAGCATTTAAAGGGAAAGTAATACTTTATTATTACTATCCCCCCATATTGTGCATATTTGCAAAATTAATAGCCCCCAGGTTCATCTCTCAAACCTTTATGGTTTGAGAGATAACCGAAGGCAAAGTTCCCCCCTCTCTCCCCCTTCCCTGAAGTCAGCGTTGTGCTGACTGCAGGGATATCCGGTCTGACTTTCATCATGCGGCTCTGCAGCAGAGCCGCAATGTCATTAGTGACAAAGAATTATTTCACGGAAATGGTCTTCTACATGTGCTTGCAAACCAAGCACATGTAGAAGACGGTTTCAGTGAAATAATTATTTTTCACTAACAGGATCTCGGCTCAGCTGCAGAGCCGCAAGCCTGTCGTACGACAGACTTCCCCTGCAGTCAGTACAACGCTGACTTCAGGGAAGGAGGAGGGAGGGGGAACTTTGCCTTCAGTTATCTCTCAAACCATAAAGGTTTGAGAGATTAACCTGGGGACTATTAAATTCTTACACAAATATCTACAATATGGGAGATAGTAGTAATGATAAAGTATTACTATCCCTTTAAACTCTGCTTATAACCCCCTGAATGCTAGTGATTCAGAATTATTTGCCCCTATGGGAAAATTGATTTACCACAGAGCTTCTCAAGCTCTTCTTAGTGCATTAGCCATAATGCCCAGCTACATATTACAGTATGGCTCAATTGCAAATAGTATAAAGAAATACCTCACTATCTAGGTATTTCTTTTAAACTAATTAACCCTTTGAGTGCCATAGGGGTATGTACCCCTCTGGCACTCAAAGGGTTAAAAGCCATTAATGTGCATATGTAGAATACTCCTTTGTCACAGTCATACACAAATCCAAAACAACTAAGCATATTCTCAGAAATTCGTGTCTTTTTTTAGTGAATAGATAACCACAGTAAAGGAGGCATAGTACACAATCCACAATGAGGAACACTCACATGCTGCAAGTCAGAAAACCTCACTTTAATTTTAATTGGTTTTAATATTCTTGCTTCCTTTTTGTGACAGATACATGTTGCAACTGAAAATTCCAACAATTGGAGAATGGCTAAAGAGAAGCCAATCCTCCATACAGTAAGTCTCATAAATGAGGCACTCAACTCAGGAATAGTCACATGTAAAAAACATGAATTTTATTGGTAGACAAATATCAAAACACAAATAGAGAGGGATGCTCCAAGGACCCGAAAACTGTGTGTATTTGCCAATATAAACACAAAATATCTCAGCACAAAGATAAGTATAAAACAAATGTAGATACTCATATAAGACACCTACTCAATAATCCAAATGTAATGTCTGAAAAGGCATGAAACCACAGTAGATAATATTTAGTAATGAGAAATACTTAATTCACATAAGAATAAACATCAAATAGTGTAAAAAAATTCACATGCACCAATGTATATAAAAGGAAATGTGATCAAGTAAATAAAGAACAAACAAGTGTAGTAACAATGTGGAAGGAGAAACACTTATCACAAATAAGTAACAGGTGACATCAAGGACCAGTGCCCTCTCTATAAGCCAGCCATCCCAAAGCATATCTCCTTTTGCAAGGCTTCATTGGGATAAACAAACATTACTGGCTCCGTGGGCCACAGAGAGTTTAAATTCTTAAAGCCGGCAATCTTTGTTGTGGACAAACTTCAGGGTGACTTTATATACCAGTGCCATCTCTTTCGTGTGTATGTGGCAACTCATACAAACACCAAACTTTATTAGTACCAAATTAAAATTACAAAATTAAAATCTAATTAACCATATATTTATTTCATGTATAGGTTATAAAATAGCTTCACCATTAAGGCATGGGGATGGTGTCAAATTTGTCATTCACTATCACCCATTAATGTTAATTAGGTTTTATCCATCTTATAGCCTTACATATTTCTTAGTAGGCTGAGGAATGTTCACAGGCTGCATGTCAAAAAACCTCACTTTAAATGTTTTTAATAGTCTTCCCTTTTTTCTCCACATAGTATCATTATACAGTGTTGGGGATAGCTAATGCATTTTACAGCCACTCCCTTTGCTTTTATTTGCTTATAGGAGCCTTAAGACAGAAGACACAGGGCTGTTGTGATAACAGTTCCCTGTCAGTATGCCGGCCACATGTTCTACATGGCTCCTTCATGCATTCTGACTACACTCTTTCATTCTTGTTTACTTTAATTTATTTTGTATCCTCTGACCTATCTTCTGTTGAAGGACATGTCTTTTACCAACTATTTCTGCTGCAGTCCTTTAAGGATGGCACCTGTAGCTTTGTGCCACAGGACTGGCACATTAATGCCTGGGTCCCTTGTTTGGAGTTCCCCATCACACTGGCAGTGTTTGGGGCTTGTTGATAGAGAGCCACCATGCCATTTTCATTTTTCCCTTATTCAGCGACACACAGGACTGGCACCGCGGTGCCTGGGTTTCTTTTCTATGCATGAGGATCCTTTGAATGGGGTGCTCTGCCAACAACAATGGCACTATACATTGGTTGGTCGAGAGCCACTGTGAGTTTTCATTTTTCCCCCTTGTCCTTTGGCACCGTTGTGTCTGTCCTTCCCTTCTCTGGATGGGATCCCCCTGTGACTGAGGCATTTGACGCTAGTGGTTGGAGATCCACTGCATCATATGTTTTATTGGTTTCATTTTTTTACTTCTACCCAGATTTCATGTGCCTTAGTTCTTTCTCTTTTATTTTTTTCCCTCCTTTAGGTTCACCCAGGAGGCACCATTTGAAGCTCCCTCAGGTGGCCTCACTAACTTCAAAAGAAAAGGATGTTCTCTTGTTGTGTACTGTGAGCCCTGCCAGAAGCCCAGGAAAATATGGCAAAGCCCAAGAACACAAGAACTCTCACAATGTTTTTGCAGTGATCAACTATATGTCTGGAATGCTTAGAAGAAAAAAAAAGAGGCTAGGAAGGGTGTCAGATGACTTGTGTCATCACATATAGAAAAGTCCTGTTCAATACTATATGAGTTTGGACCCAATTAGGTCTCATACATATACTGTATCTCATAAAAACACCAAACTTTATTAGTACCAGAACTGAAAATGACAAAATTGAAATTAAAAACTAGTTTTCCATACATTTATTTTGTGTATAGGCTATAAAATATCTTCGCTATTAATGAGGAAAGGGAATGATGTAAAATGTGTCAATCACTATCACCCTTTAATGTTAATTAGGTTATATCCATATTATAGCCTCACATATTTCTTAGTAGACTGAGGAACGTTCACAGGCTGCATGTCAGAAAACCTCACTTTAATTGGTTTTAATATTCTTCCTCCCTTTTTGCTCAACAGAGAATCATTACACAGTGTTCCACAAAACCACCATTATGTTATTGCAAATAAAAATGTATCTTTTGTCCATTGTGGAACACAGGAACCATGGGGCAAAGAGCTCAGTTAGGAAGGTTATTTGCTGAACAAAGTTCTGTACAGAAGGAGACTTCCTCCTAGCTCCACTTTAGCCCTGACTAGCAGGAGCAGAATTGGGGATAGCTAATGCATATAACAGCATCTCCCATTTCTTTTATTTGCTTACAGGAGCATGAAGACAGAAGAGGCAGAGAAGAGGCAGGTCACTGTCAATTTGTCTGTATGGCAGCCACATGTTCTACATGTCTACTTCATGCACTCTGGCTACACTCTTTCATTTTTATTTACTTTAATTTATTTGTATGCTCTGTCCTATCCCTCTGTTGAATGACATGTCTTTGACAAATTATTTCTGCTGCAGTCTTTTAAGGACTGCACCTGCTGCTGCCATATTAGATATTGTCCCACAGCACTGGTTGGGCTTTGGGCCACAGGACTGGCATAGTTAGGCCTGGGCCCTTGATAGGAGTCCCCCATCACACTATCAGTGTTTGGAGCTGGTTGCTGGAGAGTCACCATGCCATTTTCATTTTTCCCTTATTCATCAACACACAGGACTGGCACTGTGATGCCTGAGTTTATTATCTATGCATGTGGCCCCTTTGAATGAGGTGCTCTGCTTTAACAATGGCATTCTGTACTGGAGAGTTAAGAGCCACCATGAGTTTTCATCTTTCCCCTTGTCCCTTTGCACCATTGTACATGACCTTCCCTTCTCTGGATAGGATATCCCCTGTGATGGAGGCATTTGGTGTTGGTGGCTGGAGAGCCACTGCGTCATTATATGCTTTATTGGTTTAACTTTTTTTTTTTTTTTTTTTTTACTTCTACCCATATTTCAAGTGCCATCGTTTTTTCTTCTTCCCTTTTTTTCTTCCTTTAAGTTCACCCAGGAGACACCATTTGAAGCAGGCTCCCTCTGGTGGCCTCATTAACTTCCAGTTCCAGCTGGCAACTTAAAAACCGAATTGAAAGAGATTGAGGAACAGTGTGATTATTATCAAGTTAAAATAAATGAACTGCAAGATACTGCCATTGAAAGCAGAAATAATAAAGTAGCAGAAGAACAGGAGGTGGTATGTAAGGACCATCCAAAGCTGTAACCCAGCTTTGAACTCATTGGTGGCAGAAGGAGATGGACCAACACAGGGTTTTAAGCAAGACAAGATCCCAGTGGGTTTAGCATTTTTATGCAGCAAGCACCCGTCATCATTTCTGAAATATTTAAAGCAAGAGAGATGTCCATAGGAGACACTAGACAGACATGATGTCCTATGTCTATGGGTGACAAGAACCATTTTCAGCAATAGCAGGGTGCTATGCCAGCTTCTAACTTTAATGATTTTACCTGCTGGTTCCAGAGAGGGGTTGAGAAGTCTGAAAAGGGAACCCTTAACTTAGCGGAGTGAACTGAGTGGTTAGAGCAGGCTCTGAGTCCTATGACTAGCAGATTGCTAGGCTTCAATGCAAGTGTGTCTGATCAGGCAGGAAGTATAACAGACTATTTTTTATATAAATAATATAGAAAAAGAGGTAAGTCAGATTACCATGATGCCAAGAAAGGGTTTTGTTCTGGTGCACCCTGCACCAGCCAATGGCGCAGGGCTCACTAGCACACATAGCAAGGGTTTTGGATACATTTCCTAGGCAATGTCAGGAATTTGTGAGGTTGTTTGACCCAACCCCCACAGATTTTGAACTGTTATTTCTGAGAGCAGATAAGTGGTGTATTGACCACCCATACACTGAATGAGTGTATATATATATATATATATATATATATATATATATATATATATATAGAACAAACCATACACCTGCGCTCCTCCAGTATACTAGTGACTAGGGCGCCCTGTATTGGACATATATAATAAAACTGTGAATAAATATGAGGCATTAGTGCCAACTTTTTTGGCCAAAAAAGAGGGGGTAAGCTCACCAACCGCACCAAGGTTCCTCAATTGTGGCAAGTACCTGCTCTCAACACCTGAAATTCCTATCTAGAAAAATTAAAATAAAGTGTAAAAATATTCCCTGATGAGATGTTATAATAACACATTGGAGGGGGACCCCTTTTCTTTGTATTTTGTTAGATGCGTAAAGTTCCCCATATATTCAATTAAAAACAACGAACAAACGACTATTTAAAAAAGTGTAAAGGAGGACTTGTGTACCTGCATTGGGGAGAGATCACCACACAAGAACTTAAATTCAGTCTGCCCTTATAGGTAACATGTAACCACCCTCACAGGCCACATGAGGAATAATCAGTTGGAAACTCACAGAATGTTTAAAAACACAAATTAGCCTCTTAAGGCCTGAAACAGGAAAAAGAATGGATTGTAAGAAGCTGCTAAGGAAAGCAAATGGAGATAGATAGAAACAGACAAAAAGGAAAGCTTTCAGTGCTAACTCACCTAAGTGCATAGAAATATGTGTGTAAATATATGTGTGTAATACCTTGTAATTTTATAGGTGAGTTGGAGCTGAAATCTTTTCTTTTTGACTGAATGAGTATGCTCAGTCTCATCAGTAAGGCATCTTAAGCAGAGATGGGAAGCACCACAGCGAAAGAGAGAGAGTGAAAACTGGAGGATAAGGAAAGTTTTGGGGGCGGCATAGCAAGGGAAAATTGTACAGGAAAGGAAAGCGTAAATATTGAGGGAACTAATAATAGACATGTGAAATACAGTTTTGGGATATGGAGACCATTTTCTTCTCTGAAAAGATCACATGAAAATCTAGAAAGAGATTACACTAAAATAAAAATTGAACGTGATCTATTAAGAGTGCAAGTTTCCAGGCTTGAGGCAGATTTATTCTACCTTAAAAGGATAGTAATGTTTCAAAATAAAAGCAGCTCCAATTATTCTTCATATTATTTGGGCCATGGAGAGTGTTACTTCAATACTGTCAGAGTTGTAGTTCAAGAGTAATTGAATGATATAGTGTCCCTCTCCCCTTTTACCTAATGTAAGCCACCTCCCCTTGGATCTGGTCTTAAGATCAGACAACTCACAGCAAGGGACAATCTTCTTACTGTGAATATAAAGATAACCTTGCCCCCTCTTGACAGGTTTTTCAGGTTTTTCCCTTATGCTAATTGAAGATTGTCCCTTTCTGCAAAGCCATCCAGACAGTCTTGCTGCTCTGAGGTGATCAGTGTTACATCAGTAAAAGGGGTGGGAGGGGGATACTTTATCATTCAATTACTCTTGAACTACAACTCTGACAGTATTGAAATAACACTCTCCATGGCCCAAATACGATGAAGATTAATTGGAGTTGCTTTTATTTTGAAACATTACTATCCCTTTAAGCAGGGTGACTTGACAATGGTCTCAGAGACAACTAAATTATAATTATTTTTTCCCTTTTAACCTCTATTTTTACACATTCCCATACTGTTATGGTGAGGGGAGGGTGCAGTAATATTGTGTTGTCAGTTTGGGGCACATAAAAGTTGTGTGGGCGTGTGTAAAGGGAGGGTGGACACTGTTGTGGGTGTGACCTTTGAGATTTAGCCCACATATCCAGGGAGTAAATGTGTGGGTTTCGGGGGGGGGGGAGAATAATACTTTTTATTCTTTCTCGTTTCTCCAGGAGATAAGCAGGACTGATAATAGTTGAAAAGCAGACAGAGCCAAGATTTCCATTCAGGATTTCATTTTCTTTTGTTTGTTTTTCTCTCTCTCTCCTTGCTTTTGTTTCTCTCTTTCTCTATAAGTTTTTTTCTCTCTTTCTCATCTGTTGTTTCTTTTCTCTCTTTTATTTCTCTCTCTCTCTCTCCTGGGAATGGGTGATCTTGTATGAAGCAGTTATAACAAATATTGAGTGGCCATCATCAATTTAAATGAAGGTGGTGAAATACTAATAATTGTATTCTGAGTACGTGGGAGGAAGGTGTGTTTTATCAGGTAGCATGGTAAGGATCTGATGAAAGTCTCATACAAAATTATAATTGAATCACATTTCCAAAGAGTTGTATTGACATGTTTTCAAATATTCCAGTATGGTGGGATTTTAATTTTGTTTGCTTCCTTTAAGATGTCTGGAACATCATCAAGTGCGGTTCAAAACCAAGGGAACTGGGAATACAAGCAACCATTTCTGGAGTAGTTGCAACATGACTGGGATGTTGATTCCACTGGATGTCGTGGGCCTCAATTGCAGGGAATCTACCGATACTGAAAAGAGTGATGGGAAACAGATGACTCGATTGCAATCATCCATACAAACATGAACTGACCATGGTCACAGTCCTTTTTAGCAAAGAACTGAACATAGAATCTTGCAAACATGTGTACATTTTCATTTAAATGAGAATGCAATAGAAATAGAAAATGTGACATATTACCAAAGGGGCATTGTAAAATTGGGCAGCATTGTGTGTGTGCTTCCTTAAGCACAGTGCCACTGATATATTATTACTTCCGTTGGATATTTGGACTAATTACTATTAAGAACTATTGTCCCACCATCAGTCTTACTAGTCCCAAGTTTGAGTCTACACATTAATATATACTTATTTTTTATTTTATTTAATGTTTCTTTTTCTGTTGTTTTTATTACACAATTTAAAATTATTTTACAAATATTTTTAGAGCCTCCCCATGAAGGAACGGGAACTCTATATTTTACATATGGAATTTTAAGACACCATTAAACGCCAGAAGTTTTTGGATCTCATTCTATGATATGCAAGTATATACAAAATTTTACTGATTGCTTCATTTGCAACAACAACACTACTCTTAGATTTTTATTTTGTTTCTCTTATATCTTCTCCCTTGAGAGCTTCAGTCTCCGCTACATTGAATAATATGTGTAAATTTTGTACAGAAGTGTGCAATTGGAGACAGATGTTAGAATAAGTATCCAACCTAGGAAGTTTGCAGGGAAGCTCATGTCTCTGAGGGAATTGCTCCGGAGGGACAGTGCGAAAATTTTCTCCTCAAAAAGTTTTTCGAGCCCACTGGGTTTCCTTGTCCTGGGGGAAGATACTTTGAAACTGGGCAACATAGGACGAGTAAAAGTGGTGGAATGTGGTGACTTTGCACATGCTAGGAAATGGATGGTGGTGGGTTTTGTGAGATCATAGGAAAGAAGAAGTAGAGAGCACAGCCGCCCTGGCTGACTCTTTCTGATCCTGTTTGTTCCTGAGTGGTTGGTTGTTCCAGTTCCCTCTTGTGTCTACCTCCTCATCCTCCATTCCCCTCTTTTTGTGGACTTATAGCTGGACTTATCCAAGTTTTGCTGGACATTCGTAATCTCAGGTAACACAGGTGTATGTTTTTAACTGTTGATGCAATAAGGGGGTGAAAATGGAAATAGGTTGCTGGTGTAGCTGAGAAGGAATTGCACTCTTGAATATAAATCTCTGTATTTTAGCTTTCTTATAAATACTGCCTAAAGTAGACGAACCATTGGTATTGTGTTATTTATTTTATATATATATATATATATATATATATATATATATATATATATATATTTATATAAATTAATTATTACAGTCTCTTGTTTCCTTTGGGGAGTGTCAAGGGGTACAGCAACAGCGGTGAATGATTTCTTTGGTGGGGGT
This sequence comes from Rhinophrynus dorsalis, assembly GCA_037306005.1. NCBI lineage: Eukaryota > Metazoa > Chordata > Amphibia > Anura > Rhinophrynidae > Rhinophrynus > Rhinophrynus dorsalis. The sequence continues at coordinate 166,878,147 of CM074725.1, read as the reverse complement.
TTGTCTTTAACATGCTTACATAAATGTCACGGTGTCTGTTTTTCATGTGTGATGAGGGCGGTTATGTCAAGCTGCGTTCCCTCCTTTCCACACTTCACTGACTTGTCACAAATTGTGCACAGAGCCATCACTAACTGCACTATGCCTACTCCAAGAGAAGAATAGTCTCACACACAGGACCTCAGAGGGGAGGGGAAAAGTGTAGAAGAATGGCCTCTTTCTTCTTCTCTTCCACAATCCCCTTCAGAATCAGCACTACAACTAGGACCAGGATGAGTAATGCTGCTGGCAAGTGGAACCTGTCCTAGTCCTGAATCACTACTGCTGGGTCCCATTTTCATTGTGTCCACTGTGGTCTGTGGCATATTAGTCTGCTTATCATCATGCTGCTACCTTTGCAACTCAGCACCAGCAGGAATTACAGCAACAGCATATGCCGCAATGTCATCAACATTGCTATTGGTGGTAATACCCATCCTTATTTGCATCTCAGACTCCCATGCCTTCTGGGTTTAGGTTAAAAAGGCCATTAATATCTCTTCCACCCCCAACTGCTCCATCATCACCCTCATCATCATCACCACCACCAGTCCCTCCTTGCTGCTGCTCTATTAGTGTCTCACTGGCTGGAGCTAATGACAAATGTGACGGAGAGCCCCCTGCTGTCATACTTGTCATCTCTTGGGGTGAAGAAGGCAGGCAGCTGATCTGTGCTGATGGTGGTATTACTGCTGCTAGCAGCCAGTTCTGTCTCAATCATTATCATGTCCCACAGGCACAATGCTGGGGGGGATGACAGGGTCAGGGGGATGTTGTGGGCTTCTTTAACCTCTAGTCTGGCTTCTCATTTGCATGTCCCATTCCACCTCAGCAGGAGTATCAACAACAACACTAACTGTAGTTTCACCAGCTGCTTCACTTACAGTAACAACATCAACTTCAGAATCTTCATCACCAGCACCCCCTCACTCACTCCCAAAACTCTGAGTCTGTAGCTGCTGCATCATATTAGTAGTGGGACTACTTGGGTAAGGCAAATGTGAATTAAGGTCCCCTGCTGTCACACTTGCCATCATCTCCTCCTCCATCCTGAGTATCACAGCAAGGCACACTGGCAGCAGTAGTAGCAGGCACCGGTAGCTGACCTGTACAGCTCACACTACTACCCACTTCTTCCTGTGTCTGTGACACTATTTTCCCCAGATTCCAAGAGACGGTGTAGGAGGACTGGCCATTATTGGAGCTGGGGAATCAGGGTTTCCAGACCCTTCAATGCTGTTGGAGGTTACCTCCTCCTCAGACTCACTAGACAGATCACGGACCTTCCAGCTCCTCCTTTTTTTTTGTCATCAAGGTGCTCATAGTGATAGCACACCCTATGAGCCTCTGCTGCCTGAATTATTTCAAAATTTAGCACTGTAAAACAGCCTAGACCCATATTTCTCTCTCTAGCTGCTTGTGTTCTGTTTCACTTCCTGTAAACATCATGTTTTTGGTGAGAAAACACAAAGTTCATGTATGTAATGGGAAGAAAAGTTTGTAGCCATTGAAAAAAAATACACAAACATTTTGGCAAAAGGTAAAAACAGCAAATATTTAAGGACTTTGTTTAAGGCTTATTTTCCTGTGAGAAAATGGACAATTACATGATTTTTGCAGATTTTTTTCTCAGGAAAATAACAGGAGCTTTTGTCCACCCTACAAATGGCATCAAATTGAGTACAGGAGTATTTGTGACTCTGCTTGTGCATCATAATCATCGTCAGCTATTGTCGATCCACTTCAGGATGAAGGCCTCCTCAGCAAGCCTCCAACAACTTCAGTCCTGTGCCTTTTTTTGCCAATGTGTACCAACAAATTTGGTAATTTCATCTACCCATCTTGTCTTTGGTCTTCTTCTTGGGCTTTTAGTATTGAGTGGAATCCATTCCAAAATTCATTTGGTCCATCTACTGTCAGGCCTTCTTGCTATGTGGTCTGCTATGTGGCCTGCCCATTTCTATTTTAGGTAGTTTACTCATTCAATTATGTCATAGACCTCTGTTTGCTGATGAATCCATGCTTAAGTTTTTCTGTCTCTTTTTGTTATGTTTAGTATTTGCTGCTCCATACTTCTCTGCACAAAGGTAAGTTTTTGTATGGCTTTGGTATTCTATGTTTCACAGCCATAAGTAAGGACTGGGAGGACACAGTGGTCAAAATCCTTTAGCTTCAAGCATAGTGGTAAATTTGTCTTAAAACAGTACTACTACATTTTCCAAATGCTTGTCATTCCAATTTTATTTCTTGCTCAAGTTCAATCATGATGTTTTCATCTGTTAAAATGTTGTATCTCCTTGTCGGATGCCTTATTCTATGTTGATCTTGTCTTTATCATTGTTGACCTGCATTGATGCAGATGCACTGATGTAAGCTCTATCTATTACTTGGTTGATCAGGACATCAATTATTGCTTGTTTTTTCAAAGGTCTTTTCCTAGTCAATGAAAGCTATGCATCAATGAAGGTTGTATTCATTATGCTGCTTTATAGATTGTTACACTGTCTGGATATGGTCCATTGTATTGAAACCACTCCTGAAGCCTGCTTGTTCTTTAGGTTGTCCTGTTTTATGTGTTGCCCATTCTTCTTGAGAGTATCTTTGTGAAAACTTTGCAGACCACTGGCAATAGACTTATTGATCAGTAGCTTTTAGATCTGCCTTACCACCTTTTTTGTGCAGTAGGATGGCTTCGGAATGTTTCCATATTTTAGGCACTTTGCCAAGTAGTAGACATTTTAAAAGTAGTTTACCTAGGATCGACTGGCAGCTTTCAGCATTTCAATAGTACCTTTATCAGGTCCACCTGCTTTGCTTTTTTCACTGATTTTATTGCAGTGTCTACTTTGTCTACAAAACCACTGGCACTGCATTCAGTTGTTGTCCTTCGTCCTTATAAAGATTTTAATAAAATTCTATCACTCTTTTTACTATTTGTCCTGGGTTTATGCTGTTATACCATCTTCAAGCTTTAATGCAAACATTTGGATCCTATGTGTGGCCATCTTTCATTTTGCTTTCTTTAGCCCTTGATTTTCTTCCAGTGTCCTTTTGATGAGCTCAACATTGCACTTGTACACATCTTCATTTTGTCTTCTTCCTAATGGTCTTGCACAGATCTGCATATTCTAGTCTGTTTCAAATATTACTGGTTTGCTTCATTTCTTGTTGATTTTTCATAGTGGCAACTGTTTCTTTTGATATTAGGGTTGGTTTATCTTGTTTTACAATATGTGCAAGGGCATGGTCAGTGTTTACGATAGTCTCAATAACATTTTCATTGTGGGCTGAAATGTCTGTGTCTGGAAGTTCTTGCTGCATACTGAAGTGATTAGTGTTAACTCAAATTTCTAATGCTTTTTCAATAACTGGCTAGTGTTGATCTTCATGTTTCTGTCTTTCTTTCATTTTAGATTTTTGCTTTCACTAGACAGTGGTCTCTTCCAACATTAAAACAATTTAAGTCCGAGTGAGTATAATTTTATTATTTGCAAGTATGAAGTTGATTTTACTTTTATTACCATTAGGGCTTTTCCATGTCCATTTTCTCTGGGCTTTTCCCTGTAGAATAAATTCATGATGTGCAAATGTTGTTCTTCTGCAAATTCTCTCAGTTGCCCTGTCTTTATTTCCAGTTTCATGTAGTCTGATCAATTTTTCACCATTTCGGATCCACCAGTTCTCACATTGAAATCTCCCATTATAAATTTGTAGTGGTAATTGTCCTGTTTGTAGATGCATAATCATCATAAGTTCTTCGACTTCTTCAGCACTGTGGCTAATTGTACGGGCATAAACTTAAATGATTTGAAGAACATAGTGACTGTTTAGTTTGATAGCACAGGAAGCGATTCGTTCAGAAATACTTTCGAATTTTATGAGTCTGTCACTCTTTTGTTAATCATGAGTTTGATTCCTCCACATTGTCCATCACTGGTGTCATGGAGTGACTAGGAATAACACACTGACAAGTACAGATGAACTTAATGTAAAACTTTATTAAATGAAAAAGCAGGGTGTAAGGCAACAGGCAAATAAATTACGCACAGTAGTAAGAAACTGAAGTGATTGGCAGTAGATAGTGGCACTCCTTCACGAGACCAGAGAGGAACAGTGTAGGCACTTTCCTCACCCTTCACAGGACAGGTGGGTAACAACGGAATGGCCCTGGGTAACGTAAGAGTGAGGGCAGTGCAGAGCACTGCCAAGCACACAGTCGGCAATAAACGGAGCAGACCAGTATCCCCACAGGGGATACACAAGGCTTTAGCCAAATGAGGAAGGCTAGGCAACACGGACTGGTATGGCCATGGGAGGTCAGACACACGGGGTGACCAACAAGCTCAGCTTCCACAGAAGCAAGGGCGAGGCAGAAGGCAACAGGCATAACAACTACCAACCCATATAACGGGAAGGCAAGGAGTGTAACGTAAAGGGAAACCAGCAGGTAACCCAGGGTCACACCGGATTGGATAGTCAGACGTCACCAATGGTCATAACTGGAACAGGTAGTCAGTGGAGCCAAAGGTCAGAGCCGGAACGTGTAGTCAGACGAGCCAGGAGTCAGCACCGGAATGGGTAGTCAGACAAGCCAGGAGTCAGAACCGGAACGGGTAGTCAGACGTAGCCAGGTAATACACAGGAACGGCAGCTACACACAGAACTAAGCTCAGGTACACCACGAAAGGGCAATAGGAGTGACACAGAGAGAGGTTTAAAAACCCTGATGGGTAGGTGGAGCAATGACCTCATCAGAGTGGTGCCCTATAAGAATAGTGACACAGCAAGAGCGACAGTAGCATGTAAACAATGCCGCTCCAGAGCAATCATGGCACCGTGATAATTGGTTACTTTATAGTATAGCCAGTGGACATCTTATAATTTGAGTAAGTCTTTGTCTTTTTTTTATCCAGAAACTGGAATAGGAGCTGACAGAGTGAGTCTCAAGCACAAATTATCAGTTTCCCTAGTGGGATTTCCATACATTTATGGATTTTTTAAATGCAGTATAATATAGGAGTCTTGGGGTGATCACATATGAGGAAGTGTTTACATTTATCTGAAATACAGCAATGACAACCAAGATTGATAATAGCGTCAATTTCAATTTTGTAGTTTAGAGTGGAATCTCTGTGTAACTTCTTGTAGCAGACACCACATCGGACAGTTGGCTCAACACCTCCCTTCTGTAGTTACAATAATCAAGGACTATTATTGCAACATCTTTGTCAACTTGTCTTATGATGATATAATAATCATTGGCTAAAATTATTCAAAGCTTTATTTTCAGCTTTTGAAAAATTTGAGTAGCTAATAAGCTGATAAGGTCCTTGAAAGAGGATATGACTCTAGAGAAGTGTCAATGGCCATGAACAAAGATGACCTCTTATCTCCTAAGTCAACCCCTGATGATAATATGCAGAGATTATGTATCCAGACCCACTACATGACTTCTTCTCCTGCTATCAAGGCACGAATGCTATAAAATAACTTTGTTTTTCTACTTAACCTACATGCATGTGTGCAGTATCTTATGATCCTTGGCATACCCCAGGGTGAGTACACCTTTATATCTATCTAATGGGATGTGCACTTTGTACTGCAAAGTGTGTCAGTGCCACTTTGTAATGAAGATCAGGAGAAAGGACTAGGTCTGAAGCTAGGGAGTGGTGATGGGGTGTGAAGCTCGGGAACGGAGACAGCTACCCTTGGCCCCTTGCTGCGGCCTAGGCTGGATTAAAGGTGCTGGCCGCGAAGCCAGATGTTCGATCCTGGTTGAGCTGGGACCCTGACCAGGATGGAGGCAAGGATGAGCTGTATGAAGACCTAGATCCTCAGAATGGACTGAATCCTTATGCAGAGGAAGAACAGGCGAATACCCACAGGAAGGAGGAATGGCCAGGTAAGAACTCAACTGCGGACCGGCAGAAGACAACAGAGGCTAAACAGAAGGCCGACAGAAATAGACCCAGGTGGGCTAGGACCGCCAACTAACCACAGTCTAGGAAATGAGCTCAACTCTAGTCGCCCAAAATGTCCCCAGTGAGAAGCGGAGGCCTCCCAGACTACCTTCACAATGGGCGAGCAAGGATGGCTATGCTACCTAAACTCAGAATAGCTCCCAATGGAGACAAGGAACTGATATAGCCCCCACTTTAGTAGAAAGGCAGATCACCTGCGAACAGAGCGAACCCCAAAGGAATAGACACCCTGCAGAAAGGAACGAGCCGTGGGTTAAAACCGCTATCAAAGGAAACTCCTAGACCCCCAAAATGAGGTGCCAGGGAAGCCACCTCAGCGTCAGCCCAGAAAAGGAAGCACAGACCCGGATCCAGCCCAGAGGAGGAACCAACCGGAAATCTCCAGAAAACCAGAGGCAGACCTTACAACATGGTGGCCCATGGCACAAATGGGGCACCCGGGGAGAGGCTCAGTCACGCGACCCTCAGGGAGGACTCTACAACACTGCGGAGAATAGTCTGCGGCACAGCACAGGCTAGGCCGCTATGAAATAGGAGCGAACACCAAAGGCGCGTTCGGAGCAGAGGGCAGACAGACTGACACGGAAGAGGCCACAAGGAAAGGAGGAGGAGGAGACAACCGAATAGGCCGTCCTTCTGCATGAGTCACAGGCAGGAAACAAAGACGAGTTCCGGAGCACAGCGGATGGTCAAACAAGCCAACTTCCCAGGGGTGATCAGGGCTATCTCAGGGGAAGCAAAGCACAATCCAAAAGCAGGTCAAGGATCACCGGGGCGAACAGGAACAACCGAGGATGTGAAGAGAGGAGTCAGAGAAGCCAGGAGGTCAGAAGCACGGAAGCCAGAGTCAGATCAAAAGCCAGGTCAAAATACACACCAGGGTTAAAACCAAAACAGCTAATAGGAAACACTCTAAGAGACAAAAAGCACGGAAAAAATTGAGTGTAGAGCATAGGGCAGCCCAGAAGATAAACCCTAACCCTCCAATCAGCATCCAGAAAAAACGGACTGTAAGCTAAGGAAGCCTGAAACGAACAGAAAGCAAGCCAGACCTTGCACACTTAGAAGAGATTCCTCTCTCACACACACACACACACACACACACACACACACACACACAAACACAGGACAATGTAGTGGCAGCACTCTCATTACAAAATCAATTGACAGGTGCAAGTAAAATGTAGAAATTCAAAACATGTCTAAAGAACAGCTCACTAGACTTGTAAAGAGTGTAGAAGTAATACATTAGAGAATAGGAATCTAAATCTAATACAAATGTGAAATATGAAGCAAATAAATGACAAGTAAATACACACATAATTTGACCACAATGTAATAAAATAAAAGACTAACCTGATGTGGAGAGCGGGGAATACTGAAAATCAGTATGTGTTACAGCATGTACCATATACGCATATAACACAGCACTAAAAATCAAACAAAATAAATCTCTGTATAAAGGCCACAGTCATAAAACCATAATGTTAAATGTTTTTGTGGGGGGGGGACACTAAATGGGACACATATTCAATGAAAGCATACAGATGGTCTCCTGCACATCATACAGTACCAAAACCAATGGAGAAATGAAATATACCTCAAAATAAGGAAAATAGTAATGTAAATAAACTTATTATAGTTTGAGTAATGTGGAAATTGGGGAACTCTAATTGCAAGATTCCGCAACCTGACCTCAGCATTTCAGCAGCACATCACCCAGCACCCAAATGAAAAAAGAGAGTGCATAAAAAAAAAAACAGGACAACAAAACAAACAGAAAAACTTCTCCTAAAAGAGAAGACGAGATCTGAAAATGGACCAAGAATATTGTCTCATCTTTTAGTATTTTCACTACATTGATGATGTGTTTTTGATATGGAGAGAGCATGAAATGTAATTTAGCACTTTTGTTCTGGCTTTGAACCTATTTGATTCACTTCTCAAGGTAGCATTGCTACTGTTTACTTTTTAGATCTCACTGTCAGTGTCTGTAACCAGAGTCTTCAGACTACTTATTACTGGGAGAATACTGATAGGAACACCTTCCTATTGCAGTCAAGTTGTCACCCTCTACATATGAAGTGTAGCATACCGTATTCCCAAATACTGCGCGTTGTCAGACAAAACTTGAGTGCAAAGGAATGTGAAGCACTCATACTCATGGCATGAGTTGGAGATCCAACTAGAAAGGGTGAGACAGGTGAGACTGGAGAATGTCCTATGTTCAACAACAAGCTTACGCCATGGATGAGACAGATTATTACTATATTGAAAAAGAATTGGACTATTATAAGCAGGGATGAATCTTTACCCCCAATCTTTTGGACGTCACCCTTGATTTCACACAGATGGGGTAAGAATCTACGAGACCTATTGGTTGAAATGGATCTCTCTCACTTATCAACAAACCCATCCTACCTGGCTACCAGATAAGACTATGCAATGCTATAGATGCCCGCATTGTTCCGCTTGTGCCTTTTTGATTACAGGCAAATCTTTTTTGTCACCCTCACAACAATAAGCTAATTGATATATCAAACAATATACATCATGCACATCAACATTTGTAATCTATTTAATAAGATTTCCATGTTCTCTGATGTGCGTCAGAAAGGACTACTACTACATTTTGTGAACAAATGACTAACCATCTGGCATCAAACAAAGGTCCAGTGATAACCTGTGGCAAGGCACTTTTTGGAAGCTAATTTCCTATTTCTGTACCGAGGTGCATGATAATTGACAATGAATCTAAGACTATGAGAACACACAAAGGACAAAGGGGCACTCATGTATTATTAAACGATGTAACCTCCACCCAGGTACTTACAGTACATATGTCCATTAGAAACAGACAGACAGTATGGATGGAGGATTATGACTGCCTCCACTCAGTCAATATTGATATATTCGCTGCTCCCTGAGATAAAGGATATCCGAAGCACCTTAAAAGAAAAAAAGGCAGATGGAAGCACTGACAGGCAATATACATACAATAAACGTGAGGAGTATAATCAATAGACTTAGATTTAAATGTCTGACAGCTTTTCACTCCATAGCCGGCATATTGCAAGCAAGAGCATATGCCCATCCGGTTTCGGGGTATACCAGTTCACCTGAACTCATCTTATAACAGCTTAAGAAATCCTTTTATTCTTACTACCATGAACCAATTATTCCATCCAGTTCAGTCCAAACTCTGTCCAGTTCAGAAACTTCCGAAAGTAATTTTCTAGCATCAAAGTGAGATAAGCGAGATCAGCAAACCGGAAAGAGTAAGTGGTTGAGGGTAGTGAGAATAATGGAGGTAAAAGCCAGCCTACATTTAAATTTGATTATTATTGTCACATGTATTGTATTTATATTGCCTATGACTATGAGAGGTGGCGATAGAGGCCGATGCTTGCATCAAAGGGAAGTTCATTGGATTACCAGATTATACACCTTGAAGCCATAATGAACATTTTGGATTGAACTGTTTTATCTAAAGATCCAGTGCGATAATTGAGGCTGCATTCTAGTGGAACGGTAGCAGGATCTTGCAAGGATGGAGAAAGAATTTAGTTTTTTTCCATCTCACCTTCACATATCACCATATCTAGTGGGACTCAGCATCCCCCGCTAGGAGCTGATTGGCTGAGAGGTGCATAAACATACATCCCAGCCAATGGACATCTGGGAGACATTTTGACCAGAGACTAGCCATATAAAAGCCAGTCTTGTTCAAATTTCCAACACACTGGCTCAGGCATCGGCCCGAAAGGTACCAAAGGGGGGATTTTGTCAGCCTCACTTCCTGCCTCCACCTCTGGCGACAGTGGCAGAGCCAACAACTTTCAATGCACCAATATTTTTGCATTAGCCTTGATATTTCTATTTGTACCAATATTTTTGCATTAGCCTTGATATTTATATTTGGAACTAGCAATGTGGGACGGCGCTGTCCGTCAGGCTATATAGGGAATTAATGCACACACACAGATGCAAGACACACACACAAATGCACGTGCATGCACTGAGATGCATAAAGAGCGACACAGTCATACACACATACATATAATGCACAACATGCAGACACATAGAGTGTGATACAGACATGCAATACACACAGTGAGAAACACACAGGCACACACACACACAGAAGTGAGTCATAAGGGGGTGAGTTATGTGTCATTGTAATGAGTTTGTGTTTGTACTTATGCCTCCACTGTGGCATTCATTCATGTAGTTGAAATGCATGTGGTAATTGCGCATACTATGATGGAAGGTGGATTGTTCTGGCTTCCAGGGTGTGAGTGCGTGTGTGTAAGTGTGAGTGAATGGCATTCATTCATGTAGTTGAAATGCATGTGGTAATTGCACATACTATGGTGGAAGGTGGATCGTGCTGGCTCCCGGGGTGTGAGTGAGACTATGGTGGAAGCTGGATCGTGCTGGCTCCAGGGGTGTGAGTGAGTGTGAGTAAGTGTGAGTGATTACATGTGAGTGATTACGTGTGAGAGTGTGTGAGTGAGAGAGTGAGTGTGTGTGTCAGTGAGAGTGTGTGTGTGTGAGAGTGTGTGTGAGTGAGTGTGTGTGTGAGTGAGTGTGTTTGAGTGAGTGTGAGTGAATGTGTGAGTGTGTGATTGAGTGTGTGAGTGTGAGTGAGTGTGTTTGAATGAGACAGTGTGTGTGAGTGTGTGTAAGTGTGTGTGATTGAGTGTGTGAGTCAGAGTGTGAGTGAGAGTGTGAGTGTGTGTGTGTGTGTGTGAGAGTGAGTGTGAGAGTGTGTGAGTGAGTGTGTGAGTGAGTGTGTGAGTGTGAGCAAGAGTGAGTGTGTGTGAGAGTGTGAGTGAGTGAGAGTGTGTGTGTGATTGAGTGGTGAGTGAGCGTGTGAGAGTGTGAGTGTGTGAGTGTGAGTGAGTGTGAGTGAGTGTGTGATAGTGTGAGTGAGTGTGTGTGAGCGTGAGTGAGTGTGTGAGTGAGTGTGTGAGTGAGTGTGTGATTGAGTGTGTGAGTGTGACTGAGTGTGTGAGAGTGTGAATGAGTGTGTGAGTGAGCGTGAGTGAGAGTGTGAGTGAGTGTGTGAGAGTGAGTGTGTGTGAGTGTGTGTCAGTGAGTGAGAGTGTGTGTGAGTGTGTGAGTGAGTGTGAGTGAGAGAGGGTGAGTGAGAGAGTATGTGTGAGTGTGAGTGTGATTGAGAGAGTGAGTGTGTGAGAGTGAGTGTAAGCGCCCTTAACAGAGAACCTGAGTCGGTACAGTGTAGTTAAAGGTAATTTATTAAACAATAGCAAAACAACAAAAGTATATCTACAGTAACCAAAGTATAACAGGGAACAGGAAGACTACAGGAACTCAGGAACACATGGACGTCAGCACCGGAACTCTGGAATCAGGATGACAGATGAAATGCACCAGAACTGAAAATGGAGGATGCGGAACACTGGAGCAGATGATCAAAGACTACTGGAACAGGTCAGACCACAACCCAACTGACCCGATAGTAGCGAGTATCAGGCCACAGGAGAGGAAGAACCACAGGTTATAACCCATAGAGAACCTACCAGTCAAGAGACTAGCCTGAACCAATGCCAACGCCACTCAATCTCCAAAGGTGGACACAGTGGATAGATAGTGATGCAAAACGCACAACAACAGTTCAGCGGGCAGAAGGACCTAGGAAGAAGCGTCCATCAGCTCTCAATTATGTTGCCGTGGGAACTAGGAAACTAACGGTAACACTGAGCAGTTGAGGTAATAACGGAGGTGCCTTCGGAACAGCCCAATACGACCACTGTCACACCGTAGCTGAGATCGGATAGTCAGGTAAGTGGGAGCGCATCAGACTGGCAAATCGGATGACAGACTGGATAGAGAGAGAGAGAGAGCAGGGAGCTGTCTCAATACTGGTATAGGTTCAACGAGAGTCGTAGGAGCACAAAATAAGGACTGAGCTTCCAGGCCCAATAGAGGTACTGTGCGCAACCAGTACCGTGCAAGCACAAACCAACGGGTAGTCTCATAGGCTGAAAATGAAACGCCACTGACTCCAATATCAGGCACAAACAGAGACGCGACCAAGTGCCCTGAAAGTGCTCGATCAGATTCTCAGCCTAATGCCTGGGTCAGTCCCAATCAGTTTCGCAGCCAAGTGCTAGACTCATGTACAATGGGTATCGCAGCCAAAAGCCTGGGTCAAACACAATCTGGTAATGCAGCCAAATGCCTGGGTCATACACAATCGGATCTCGCAGCCAATAGCTAGGGTCATACACAATCGGGTTTTCTCAGCCAAATGCCTGAGTCATACACAGTCGGGATTCTCAGCCAAATGCCTAGGTCATACACAATCGGGTATCGCAGCCAAATGTCTAGGTCGTACACAAACTAAAACGCAGCAAAGGTAGAGTGTAAAGGCCAGGTAGTTAGTAAGAGCGAGCTCAGACTACACCAACGCAAGGGCGACCTGGTAATGACTGAACCCAGTATAAAAGGCTCCAGAACCGGAAGTAGCAAGGTGGAGCAAGACCCCAGGAAGGCAATAAAAGGATCATAGGAGAATAGATAGGTAATAAGCAAAAGGTCCTGCGACATGCTGCCTCCATACTACAGCCCCTCACGGGGGCATGGATGCCACCTGAGCCCCTGCCACATACGTCCAGGAATCCAGCGGAATGCTCACAACCAACAAGCACCCACAGCATGCAGAATCTGGGTAACTCGCCGGCATGAACGCTCCGCTGGAACTTAGGTACTCTGACAGTACCTCCTCCTCAAAGACCCCTCCTCCTCAGAATCTCTTGAAGTTTGTCAGGGAATTTGTCATGAAATTTATGCACCAACCTGGGCACATGAACATTTTCTACTGGAACCCAGGAACGCTCCTCGAGACCATAACCTTTCCAGTGAACCAAATAATGAAGCCGCCCGTGTATAATCCGAGAATCCAGGATGTTTTGGACCTCATATTCCTCGTGATCTGCACCTCTCACGGGAGCGGGTCGAGAAGGAACAGATGTATACCGGTTGCAGACCAAGGGTTTTAATAAAGACACATGAAAAACGTTATGAATGCGCATATGAGCTGGCAGTTCTAAAGCATACTCCACAGGGTTTATCTTGTGCAACACTTTAAACAGACCAATGAACCTCGGGCAAAATTTGTCACATGGCACCTGCAAACGTAGATTACGTGTGGAAAGTCAAACCCGATCACCCACTTGAAAAGTAGGTGCTGGAAGTCGCCTTTTATTGGCTTGTCTTTTTTGTCTCTGAGCAGACACTTGTAGAGTCTGTAGTACACGCTTCCAAGAATTCTGAAGGGCCCCTAGGTGTTCATTCAAAGCAGGAATAGCTTGGGGCTGGAATGATTCAGGAAGAACCTTAGGTTGAAATCCATAATTAATCAGAAACGGGGAAGACTTAGTTGAAACATTGACTGCAGAATTTCTGGCAAATTCTGCCCATGGTAAAAGCTGCGCCCAATTATCATGATGATCGGAAATATAACAACGGAGAAACTGCTCCAATGCTTGATTGGACTTCTCAGCTGCCCCATTAGACTGTGTGTGGTAGGCAGAAGAGAATGCCAATTGAATGCCCAACTGAGCGCAAAAACATTGCCAAAATCTAGAAATAAATTGGCTGCCTCTGTCGGATATAATAACCTTGGGAATACCATGTAATCGGAATACTTCTCTGGCAAAGATCACAGCCAATTCTTGAGCCAAGGGGAGGCCCTTCAAAGGAACAAAATGAGCCATTTTGGAAAATGTATCCACGATCATTAGGATAACCGTACAACCCATAGAACGTGGAAGTTCAATCATGAAATTGATGGATAAATGGGACCAGGGACGTTCCCCATTTTCTACTGGTTGCAACAGTCCCACTGGCAAATGATGGGGAGACTTGTTTTGCGCACACGTAGTGCAAGCAGCTGTGAAAGCAATGCAGTCTGACCTGAGACTAGGCCACCAGAATACTCAGGAAATAGACCAAATCAGCTGGTCGCGGCCAATGTGTCCAGCAATCTTGGAGGCGTGATAAGTCTCCAATAATTTAATACGTAAATGCGCTGGAACAAAACATTTACCCTCAGGTTTTTCGCCAGGTACCGAGAATTGTGCGGCCAAGATTTCCTCCCCCAAGGGGGAAGTAATACATGTACGAATAGTGGCCAAGATACGATCAGTTGGAATAATGGGAGCCGGAGAAGCCTCCTCCTTGTTAGGAGAACAGAATTGTCGTGATAATGCATCAGCCTTGATGTTCTTGGAACCAGGGAGATACGAAACCACAAAAATTAAACGTGAAAGGAATAATGCCCATCTAGCCTGTCGAGGAGACAGACGTCTAGCCTCAGAGAGATAAATCAAGTTCTTGTGGTCCGTCAAGATGAGAATTGGGGATGGAGTCCCTTCTAATAGGTGCCTCCATTCCTTCAAAGCAAGGATTATGGCCAACAGTTCTCTGTCGCCAATTTGATATAAAGATTCAGCCTTGGATAGTTTTTGGGAAAAATAATCACAGGGTCGGAGAGGTGACCCCGGAGCAGATCTCTGGGACAACACTGCTCCCACCCCAATTTCCGAGGCGTCAACCTCCAACGTGAAGGGTAGGGAGGGGTCGGGGTGAACCAAGATAGGTGCGGTAGCAAAAGCAGTTTTTAAATCCTTGAAGGCCCTAATCACCTCTGTGGTCCAAGTCTTAGTATCAGCCCCCTTGCATGTCAGTTGTGTAAGGGGTTTTACAATCAAGGAAAAGTTCTGAATGAATTTTCTATAGTAATTGGAAAAGCCCAAAAATCGGTGAATTGCCTTAAGCCCAGATGGTCGTGGCCAATTCAACAATGCGGATAGTTTCGTAGGGTCCATGGCAAACCCTGTAGCGGAAATCACATAACCCAAAAATGTGACCTGGGTTTTATGGAACTCGGATTTCTCAAGATTACAAAACAGCTTACTCTCACGTAAGAGACTTAGCACCCTGGAAACATCAGCTTGGTGAGTCTCAAGCGTAGGTGAATGAACCTACCAGTCAAGAGACTACCCTGAACCAATGCCAACGCCACTCAATCTCCAAAGGTGGACACAGTGGATAGATAGCAATGCCAAACGCACAACAACAGTTCAGCGGGCAGAAGGAACTAGGAAGAAGCGGCCATCAGCTCTCAATTAAGTTGCAGCGGGAACTAGGAAACTAACGGTAACACTGAGCAGCTGTGGTAATAATGGAGGTGCTATCACAGTGCCTGTGATCCTCCTCTGTCACTCTCGCTTGTGGTGTACGCTGATTTGCTGTACTGGTTTGGCCCGCCCCTGGTGACCTTTTTTATGCCTGGCCGTGACACCTGTGTGGTGCCCTTTCGTGGTGTTTCAGAGCCAGTGTTGCTGTTGCTGAGTTCCTGTGTTCCGGATTCCTGTGTACCGAATTGGCCTGTCCTGACTACGTTCCTGTGTTCCTGCTTGTGATTGATCCGGCCTGTCTGAGAACCCTCTCCGTGATCTCCGACCCGGCTTGGCTGAATTCCTGCTACGTGACCAGTATCGGCCTGCTCCAGTGACCTGCTAGTTCCTGCTCTCCTCTCCGGTTGTCGCCGTAGCGACATTCTGACTTCGCTACTGCAGCTTGCCAGGCTGGCCGTGTGACCTACTCCTGCCCTGTGTTGCTTGTTCCCGGTTCTGAGTATCCGTGCTTAATTGCAGAGCTGTGCTGCTGTCTATGAGCCTCCGTGTTACTTGCAGAGCTATCGCACTTCTCTGAGCCTCCGATCCATAAAGCTGCTTTTTAACCCTAGCTGTGCCGTATTGTCATTTGCTGAGCCTCCTCTCTCTGGTATAGAGCCTAGCCTTATTGCACTACATCTGCTGAGTCGGCCGCTTATGCTCTGGTTGGTCGGCGGCTCATTCTACCTTACTGCAGAGTAGTGCTGTTCAATAACGATCCCGGTAGGGTGACTTTTGGCTCTGGCTCATACGTTCACGCTGTTGGGGCTGAAGGCTCAAGCTACTATAGCTAAGGGTAGATTTCAGTGGAGGGCTATTGGCTTCTCCGCTTGCAGCATAGTGTGGTCTCCGTTGTTACGCCCGTGGGGGCTATTGGCTCAAAGCTCTTGCAGGTTGACTTAGGTATATCCCCGTGGGGGCTATTGGCTCACTACCTCTGTTCCGTTGGTCTCCGTTAGTACGCCCGTGGGGGCTATTAGCCAGCTCTTGCAGTTCAAGCTGTACCGTGGTGACGCCCGTGGGGGCTAACTACTCAGGCACTTGCAGATCCAGTTGTATCCTTGGTTACGCCCGTGGGGGCTATTCTGGGTAACTGTTCTGCTGATTTTACCTCTGGTCACACAGGACCTAGCAACATTCCAGTCTGAAGAACTCTTAAGTGTGATTCCAGCTACACTTACTACTCCCAATCAACACCTTGGGCGTGCCAAACTCCACAAAAGAGACTGTCTGTCTATGCATTTAACCCTTATATGTATATTTACTATGTGCCTGTCCTGAGACAGTATATGTGATACTCTTATTCTGTATACTGGGCCTGTGGGGGCATATCTGTCCATATTTTGCTATTATTCTGTGTTGCCTGTAGCGGGCGATCGTTACCTTATTTTTCTTTTAATAAAACTGTGTTTTATTTTACCACTGGTCTTAGTGTCTTAAAAAACTGTTACAGGTGCCTTTGGAACAGCCCAATATGACCAATGTCACACCGTAGAGGAGATCGGATAGTCAGGTAAGTGGGAGTGCATCAAACTGGCAAATCGGATGACAGACTGGATAGAGAGAGAGAGAGAGAGCAGGGAGCTGTCTCAATACTGGTATAGTTTCAACGAGAGTCATAGGAGCACAAAATAAGGACTGAGCTTCCAGGCCCAATAGAGGTACTGTGCGCAACAGTACCGTGCAAGCACAAACCAACGGGTAGTCTCATAGGCGGAAAACGAAACGCCACTGACGCCTATATCAGGCACAAACGGAGACGCGGCCAAGTGCCCTCAGATTCTCAGCCCAATGCCTGGGTCAGTCCCAATCATTTTTGCAGCCAAGTGCTAGACTCATGTACAATGGGTATCGCAGCCAAAAGCCTGGGTCAAACACAATTGGGTAACACAGCCAAATGCCTGGGTCATACACAATCAGATCTCGCAGCCAATAACTAGGGTCATACACAATCGGATCTCGCAGCCAAATGCCTGGGTCATACACAATCGGGTTTCGCAGACAAATGCCTGGGTCATACACAATCGGGATTCTCGGCCAAATGCCTAGGTCATACACAATCGGGTATCGCTGCCAAATGCCTAGGTCGTACACCAATGGAAACGCAGCAAAGGTAGAGTGTAAAGGCCAGGTAGTTAGTAAGAGCGAGACTACACCAACGCAAGGGTGACCTGGTAATGACTGAACCCAGTATAAAAGGCTCCAGAACCAGAAGTAGAAAGTCGGAGCAAGACCCCAGGAAGGCAATAAAAGGATCATAGGAGAGTAGATAGGTAATAAGCAAAAGGTCCTGCGACATGCTGCCTCCATACTACAGCCCCTCACGGGGGCATGGACGTCACCTAAGCCCCCGCCATATACGTCCAGGAATCCAGTGGAATGCTCACAATCAACAAGCATCCACAGCATGCAGAATCTGAGTCACTCGCCGGCATGAACGCTCCACTGGAACTTAGGTACTCTGACAGTGAGTGTGTGTCTGATGTGTTTGTGTCTGACGTGTAGGACAGAGTGGCAGCTATTTTTTTTTCAGTCACTTGGTATCACGGTGCCCATGCTCCCTGTGCTGCCTTCAGTCAGTTTTGGCTATGCGATGCTCCCATTGGTTGATCTGCAGTTGGCCCGCCCAGTACGGCCTTCATATACTGGGCTCTGGCACCTATCCGGTGCCCGTTAGTGGTGTTCCTGTATCAGTGCCTACTTGAGCTTCGTGGATTCCAGTGTACAGACTTGGCCTCGTTTGACTTTGTCTCCTGCTCCTGTGATTCGACCCGGCCTGGCTGACGTTCCTGCACCGTGATCTGACCCAGCTTGTCTGACGTTCCTGCTCCGTGATTCGACCCGGCCTGGCTGACGTTCCTGCTCCGTGATCCGACCCGGCTTGGCTGACGTTCCTGCTCCGTGTCTCGACCCGGTTCTCCTGTTCCAGTGTTCGCTTGGGCGACATTCTGACTTCCGCTGTGCTTGGGGGCCTAGTGTCCATTACTGCTACAGCAGTAAGCCATTGGCTGTGTCCTCCGTTAACTCTTGCAGAGCCTCCGTGTTGCCTCCGTTACTGCTACGGCAGTGTGCCATTGGCTGTGTCCTCCGTTAACTCTTGCAGAGATTCTGTGTTGCCTCCATTACTGCTGCAGCAGTGTGCCATTGGCTGAGCCCTCCGTTAACTCTTGCAGAGCCTCCAAGGTTGCCTCCGTTACTGCTACGGCAGTGTGCCATTGGCTGAACTATCCGTTAAGCTCTTGCAGAGTCTCAGTGTTGCCTCCGTTACTGCTACGGCAGTGTGCCATTGGCTGAACTTTCCGTTATGCTCTTGCAGAGTTCAGTTGCCTCCGTTACTGCTACGGCAGTGTGCCATTGGCTGAACTATCTGTTAAGCTGTTGCAGAGTCTCAGTGTTGCCTCCATTACTGCTACGGCAGTGTGCCATTTGCTGAGTCCTCCGTTTAAGCTCTTGCAGAGCATCTGTGTTGTCTCCGTGACTGCTACGGCAGTAATCTTTAGTCTCAGCTACCGCTACGGTGGAGTGCAAGTACTCTGGTCTCCATTACTGCATGGCAGTCTCCTACATTGCGCTATTTTACCATACTAGGCGTTACTAAGAGAACACACCAAAGACTTCTCTGCACAGAGACTGATTACACCCATTGGAGAACTTTAACCCATGCTGGACTGTTGCTCTGGGTGTACACCCTTTCCTGCCTGACCTGTGTCAGTATAAGACCACTCTGGACTTTTAAGTTATACTGGTCCTGTGTAGGTATATGCATATATAACCTGTCTTGTGTCTGTATTATTCTGCTGAAGTACTACAGAGCCTGTGAAGGTTATCTTATTACTTTTGATTTCAATAAAACTATGTTTTATCCTAAACCACTGTGTCTGAGTGTTGAACAAACCGTTACACTTGGATAGTGGTGGGCGGGCTGGATAGTGGGGGCAGGCCAACTCCCTGCATGATTTAAATCACTCCCCATTGAATCACCCAATGGGAGCAGTAACTCCTCCTTACTTAAGCTGAGGTAACATAGTAATATAACACACGGTGGCTCTGCAGTTGAGGCAACGTAGCAATATGCTGAGGGAATAAATAGAAAGTGGTGTTTGAGGCTTGCCCTCTGTAACATACAGCAAAGCATCTCTCTCCCTTTAAGGAGAAAGGGCGGGAAGCAGGAAGTGGAGGAGTGACAGTTGAAAACAGACAGGTTGACTGAAGAGATGAAAATAGTTAAATAAAAGAGTTGCTATTAAGTTTATCCCTGAGTGTTTGTATTTTATGGAAACATTACACCCTCGTACTGAAACAGAGTGTATGGAGGGTTACAATTATCCGAGGGAGGTGAAACAGTGTCTTTGTGGGGTCATGATCCTTAGTGAGAGTGTGTGTGGACCGGGAGAAGTTATTGATATCACATACTTCAGGAGAGAGTGGCAGCTATATATTTTTTTGTCAGTTGGATAGTGGTAGGTGGGTTGGAGGGGGTGGGCCAACTCCCTGTATGATAATCATGCCCCCATTGAATCACCCAATGGGAGCAGTAACTTCCCCATTGAATCACCCATTGGGAGTTGTGTCTCCTAATGAGACATAAATGATGTAATGAGGCATTCTGATCAATGTTTGTGTGTTTTCTGAGGAGACATAAATTATTTTCTCTGTGTGAGGAACCATAAATTATGCAATGAGGCTTTCTCTTTTATATATATATAGATGTACAAGCCATTTGTCTATCACCTGCTCGAGCTTACTTAAAACATCTATGGCTTTGTGGGACTGTCCCTCAAAACTCCCCATGCAGAAGAGTATGGGCTATCATGTTGCTGCTGCCTCTTAATCACAATGCCAAAACCAGAGGCACCATTACTGGCTATCACCTGATTCTGTAAGCTAGTGTTGCCCACTGTTGATGGTGGGAGACTAACCCAGTGAGCAGTCACAGTCATATAGTCTGTGCTCTGCCCACTTGTCCACATATCTTTATTCAGGTGGATTTTTTTGCTGCACACACTTTCCAGCCCTTCACCCACCACACTAACCTCCTGCTTGTACAATTCAGGCACAGCCATCCTGGAAAAATAACTGCGGCTTGGGATATGCCAGTGTGGAGCTACATACGATATCAGTTCTCTGAAACCTCTATTTTCTACAAAAGAATTTGGCAGTGTGTTCACTGTCAACATTTTGGCAACCTTGCCATTCCACAGGCGTACTTTGGGATTGTTTTTGTGAAGTTTTGACTCCTTCCCAGGTACTCGTTCAGTGTGGGTTGGCAGGACATGGCAGCAAAACCCTGTAACTTTACTGCTTTAACAATATGACTAGAGGAGGTGGTGGAGGTAAAGGCAGCATGTGAGGGCAATCTATGACTCTTGCCATCTCTTACAGCAGGGCTGTTCAAGTTCAGTCCAACAGGCCAGGATTTAACTATTTCCCTGACTGATCACAGATGAGTCAGTCAAAATGAATGAGCCACTGATTATCTAGTCTGTGCTTAATCAGAGAAACCTTTAAATCCGGGCCTGTTGGTGTCACTTGAAAACTGAACTTGGACAGCCCTGTCCTACAGCAAACCCAGAGTCATTATACTCCTCTGTAGCAGGAGCCATAGGTGTTATTTGGAATTAACTAACTCTTGGCAGCGGCACACTCTCTGACACATAAATAACATTACTATTTCTCTTTTCTGCTCCAGATCCTTGGGAATTTTTTGGAGTGTTTTGTTGATGCTGCAAGTTGTGGCACCTCTGGCCTGCTGTCAGTGTTTCCCAGTCAGATCTGTGGTTGTGCTTCAGGTCTGAACTCATAGAATGGGCCTGCTTTCCCCCTGATCATGTGCTTTTTAGCACAGACAACAGATAGCAACATGCTTAGGCTTTTGGATCCTGAGTGAAGTATCTCCATACTGTGGACTTCATGAATTGAGGGGTTCCTGAGGTGCTGCTACAACTACTAATGGGGCTATATTTTGATACAATTCTACTGCTACTACTACTACTAGGTGTCAAAGGTGTATAATTCCAGCGGCAGCAGAGGCACTTATCATGTATAACATTGTGGATATTAATAACCTGCGTTGCTGTAGTTGATGCTGGGTACTCAACACAGGGACAAGATGATGATGCTGACGATGACTGACAGGATGACTATGTACTTTTTGGCATCTTTGCTTGTGCAGGATCAGACTTTCGAATGGTTTTCTCAGACAGGCACAGTGCTCCTTTTCAGTGGTGGAAAACTGAGCCTTTGCCTTTCTGCTAACTTTCTGGTTATGTCATCATCTCTCTCACTCTCATCTTCATCTGTATCTGAACAAGAGGTGGATGCTAGAGGGATACGTATGCATAGGACGTGTCAGGCTAGTGTTTTGGTGAACCCTGTGCATAAGGCGTTCTGACTCAATAAGTCCTTGTTACTTTCAATCAGCACATATTCACACGGAATCTTATTTTAATTCATCAATTATTTTATTAGATGTAAATAAAAGTTAGGTTTTATTTCATTTTTTATTTGTTTTTGACCCACTCAGTATATCTAAGTCTGTAAGTCTGGTGCTGACATGGGATTTTGCTTTTTATCTCTGTTATATATCTAACCCAGCATATTCCTCAAGGCTATTTAAAGGGATAGTAATACTTCGTTTTAACTTTATTTTATTTTGTAGGCATTAAAAAAACATGAAGAATGATATAAGTCTTATCCCTCAAACGTTTATGAGATATTCACAAGCAAAGTTTCCCCTCCCCGCCCCTTTTACCTAGTGTAAGCCATCTCTTCTCAGATGGGGATCTGGTTGTAAGACCAGACAGATAACAGAAGGGGACAATTTTCTTTGTATGAAAACAATGAAAGCCCTTCCCCACTTGACAAGTTTTTCAGCTTTTTCCCTTATCTTAATTGAAGATTGTCCCTCTCTGCAGTCTACCTGGGCACCCCCCTTCTGATCTGGTTGAACAGGGGGGGGTACTTTGTTTGTGAATATCTCTTAAACCATAAAGGTTTGAGAGATAAGACTTATATTGTTCTTCATGTTTTTTTAATGCCTACAAAATAAAATAAAATTAAAACAAAGTATTACTATGCCTTTAAGCAATATGCTATGAGATTGGTGTTGCACCATTGGGAACAAATAAGATTGACCATTGAGTTAAACAGAACTTTTAACCTCTTGAATGAAGAATCTGCCTCCAACCATTGTGTCTAGCATTCAAGAGGTTTAAAGTTAAATTTTTTTTTATCCTTATGGTACAGTTAGTCTGTCCCAGAACAGCTCCAGTTCCTCTTAGTAAATCAGTCTCAAATCATCCAAAGCAGACAGCCATCAAAATCTGGAAATCCTACCAAATCTGGCCTTTATTAACATCTTAAGGACCAGTGATGTGCCAGGACTGGTAAACGTGCCTAAAAGACCGATGATGGTTCTGACACATCACATAATTTGTGTTTACAGCACTCTTACAGGAGAGCTGTAAGCATTAGGGGAGTCTGAAGTTGACAGCTCCAAGGCTGGAGCAGTCTCTCTCAGACTCCCGTTCAGTGCACCAGTAATCATCAGTCACCTGTGCCTGCGTGCCGACCAAGATCAAAGAGGTCCTTAAGGGAAGATCACTTTCTAGGTGACTCATCGTTAAGGAGTTAATTAAAAGCAATATTTTTTTCAGGCACATTCTTATAGATATATTTTTTTAAGTTTTTGTTTAAAGCAGATTTTCAGTATGCAAACTGAAGTTTTTAAATTATATTTATAATAGTACATAAAATGTCATGCCAGATGCTTTTCATGATGAAATTCTTCTTATGCTGTAGGTTGGCATTTTGGTATATTCAGGATGGAACATAAAATGAACACCTCTGGGTAGTCGGGAGGTTCCAAGGGGCTCCAGTCCATGTGACTCCACTTAATTTTTTAACCCACTAAGGACCAGAGGCGTGTGCAATGCATTGGAAAGCAAAGTGTTTCACACGCACTCTGGTCCTTAACCATTTGAGTGTCAGAGTGCGTTGGACACCCCTCTGTCCTTGAAATGTTGAGGGGTTATGGACCAGAGGAGTGCACAATGTATTGCAATGCAAATCAGTGGGTTGCATACCCTTTTGGTCCTTAAAGGGTTAATATTATTTTGCACCCAGGGTGAAACAGGATGAAGCTGGTAGCATTTTGGCTGTTTGTTTGTAGATGTATTTATATTTATATGACATCATAAATGTACACAGAACTTACATCAGAGTTAAGAAGACTTTGACAATGGAGTCCCAGTCCTGAAGTAAAAGTGACAACATACAGAGACAGGAGATATGAAGGTGGTAAGTGCTTGTACCGATGTGGTAGAAAGAGACAGGAGGTGGAGGATAAGTGCATATAATGGAGGTGTGGGTGGAGATATGAAGTTGGTGAATGGTGCAAATACAGAGTTGGTGGGAGAAGACAGGAGGTGGGTGATAAGTCCATGTACTGGGGTGGTGGGAAGAGACAGTAGGTAGGTGATAAGTGCATATACTTGTGTGCTGAGAGGAAACAGATGGAAGATAAGTGCATGTACCATGGTTGCAGAAGGAGATGGAAGGTGGGTGATCAGTGCATATATTTGAGAGGTGGGAGGAGACGGGAAGTGGATGGAAAATGCATGTTTCTAGGTAGTGGAAGGATACAGGAGGAAGTTGAAAATGAATGTTCTGGGGTGGTGGTAAGACCTAGTAGGAGCATAAGTGCATTACTAGGTTGGTGGGAAGATAAAGTAGGTGGATGGTAAGTGCATGTGCAGAGGTGGTGGTTTTAAACAGTATGTGAGTGATTAGTGCATTTACTGAGGTGGGATGAGATGGATGATTAGTGAAATTATTGGAGCAGTGGAAGGAGACAGGAGATGGGTGATAAATATTTTACTGATGTGGTAGAAAGAGACAAGAGGTATGTGAAATGTGCAAGTAGCAAGGCGGTGGTGGGGATATAGGAGGTGGTCATAAGTGCACATATTGGAGCAGTGGGAGGAGACAGGATATGGGTTATTGGCACATGTATCAATGTGGAGGGAGGACACAGGTGGTGGGTGATAAGTGCATGTACTGTGGTGGTGGGAGGAGACAGGAGGAGGATAAGTGAATGCACAAGGATTGTTAGAATAGAAAGCATTTGGGTTATAAGTGCATCTACAGGAGTGGTAGGAGAAGACAGGAGATGGGTGATGCATGTACTAAGCTGGTGAGAAGAGAAAGGAGGAGGGTGATACATGTATGTACTAAGGTGGTGGGAGGACACAGTAGGGGGATATTAAGTGCATATACTGGGTGTATGACAGGTAAGAGGAGATTAGTGAGAAGTGCATATAATGTGGTGGTGGGAGGATCCATGAGGTAGGTGATAAATACATGTATCATGGTTGTGGGAGGAGACAAAATGTGGGTGATACGTGCATATACTGGGTGGTGAGTAGAAACAGAAAGATGGTGATAAGTACATGTACCTGAGTAGTGGGAGGAGAAAGGAGATGGGTAAAAAGTGCATATATTGAGGTGATGGGAGTTGTCAGTAGGAGTGTGATGTGTGTATACTGAAGTGTGGGAGTAGACAGGAGGTGATTGATAAGTGCACGTATCAAGGTGGTTGGAAGAAACTGGACAAGGTTGATAAGTTCATGTACCAAGGTGTTGGGAGGAGATAGAAGGTGGAAGATGAATGCATGTACCAAGGAGGTGGGAGAAAGTTAGCACCGAGGTGGAGGAAGTAAAAGGATAAAAGTCTGCACTGAGGTGGATAAAGGAGACAGGAGGGTTTTTTTTACTACGTGTACCATATTGGTGGAAGGAGGCAATAGGCAAGTGATAAGAGTCTGCACTGAGGTGATGAAAGGACACAGAATGTAGGCTATGAGTGTATGTACCACAGTGGTGGGAGGAGAGACAGAATGTGGATTATAAGAGTCTGCACTGAGGTGGAAGGAGGAGACAGGAGGTTGGCAATAAGTGCATGCACTGAGATGGCTGGGGAAGACAGTAGGCTGAGGAAAATTACATGTACCAAGGTGGCTGGAGAATTAAGAAGACTGCTGATAAGTAGCTGTAGATGCTAAGGAGAGACAGGAGGTGGTAATAAATGCGTGTACTGCAGTGACTAGAAGAGATAAAGATAGGCGATCATTTTATATACCTAAATACATTGACACCTCCAACATTCATAGGGTAACAGTGTCATTTAAGTCATTGGAGGTATTGGAAAATGTTATTTTTTACCTATGGTGCAGATGGTTTGCTCCAGAATGGTTCCAGTTTTCAGCATCGCTGTATAGATGCAGAGACTATAAGGACAGCCCTGAAACTGAAAGGTCTAAAATGTTGCAGGACCATGAGACAGGGCCAATAAATATCATTGTCCTTTATTAAGGTGGGGTGTGACTTCAAGAATCAGATCTGTGATTGACTGCTCTGCTTCCCAGAGTATTAGCCATGCTGCACCCCTATGATCTATGATTCATTTATTGAAAACATATAATGAGCTAGTTTCTGTCCTGCTATAGTGTACATCACAGGGAAAAATATAAGAAATATAAGATCTTTCGCTGGGAAAGTCATACTAACGCTTTTGAGGAAAAAATATGCCATATTAATATAGCTTATGTTTTTCCGTATAACACAAACATTAATGTTGCCTTTTTTAAGGCCATGCAAGCTTGGATATATTTAAGTGACCTTCTTTTACTTGCTTATCAATTAGAGAATGAGTTGCAAGAATACAGTTATGGCAAAAACTTTTTGGCATGTTTTTAAATTGCCCTTTCATTTATTAATCCAATAGACATTATTGTTCTATCCACAATGGTACATACATTTTCAATGAAGGATTATTAAACTCTCTCTAGCCTGCTACTTAACCACATCCACCATTTTTTTGACCCACAACTTATGTACACCTCAGAATAACCATTTTTCTCTGTCATCCAATACAGGTCACTGGCAACTTTGGGTAGGCGATCCACCCCTTTAAGTAGACAGGAACAATTCTAGAAATGACTGCAGGGGGTGGATCCTACCTTCCCTCCTTGGCTGCAGCTAGCCAACCAGCCCCAGAAAGATGTGTTCATTGGTGAAGATAACACAGGCAAGAGAACAGTTCTGCAATAGTTTTAGACACTTTTTTTATTTTTCTGTTAGATATGGAATACCACCATTAGGCAGATTACCATAACTGATAAATGCCCTTAGATGTGGCTAGCTCAGTATCCAGGTTCTTTTTGTGGACGTTAAGCCCTGAGGGGGAAAATCTTGATTCCAAGTGCTTCCCCAGGAGTTAACCACTGAGGTTACTACATGGTAATCTGAAGACAGAAGATCTGCAGGAAAGGTGAGCAACCCTTTGAGTGCTGCAGGTCCACTTGTCCCACAGTGCCCCTCCGCACAGGAGTTATTCCTGGGAGTTCTTATTGCACACTCCTGCACTCACTGGGTCTTTCTGTTATGTCTGTCAGTGTTTGGAGCAACTTTATGTGGTAAATTAACCCTTTAACTGCTGGTTGGCATCTTTTGGGGTGGTTATTGGCACTTTCCCTACTGGGTTCAGTGTTTTCTGGGTCTGATTACATGTTCTAGTGATGTTTCATGTATTTTTATTCCTCAGTTCTAACTATGACAAAATTGAGTTAAAGGCATGCTTTACCGCATAGATGCCACTGCTCTTTTCACTTCTATGGGACTGTACAGTTTGGGACATATCTCTGCAACCGCTCAATCTAGCGACTTCAGAGATGGCTCATTTTAATTGTCTGACCTTGCTCTATCATCCGGTTCACATTGCAAGTGTGTTAGGGGCTCAGGGGGCTTCGGGCACTGTTGGGGTACTTTTTCTGGGAAAACTACATTTCCCGTGAGCGCTTGCTTTGCGTGCTAGTTTCTGACTGGCTCCCGTCGTGGCAGCCATCTTTTGAGCTTTACAGAACGAGTATCCTACACAGGGTTTGGCCTCTTCTTCTCTCCTTTGCAGATTAACCCTTCGCCTGCCAGATAAGTGTATTTTAGCGATTTTTGGGGTGAAATTTTCATCTAACACACTTCAAATTGGGTGATTAATTATTCTGTACGTTGTTGACACTGTGAGAATGTCTACTCCGTTGGAGCTTGGGGCCAGGCCTAAGACTAAGGATGCAGGGGTCTCTGTATCCCCCATTGTGCATTGCTCCTCATGTCATACAGGGTTGCCTAGAGAATTCTCAGGTCATTTATACCCAGCATGTTCTGATGTCCCTGAGTCTATCCCAGGGACCTCCAGCCATGCATTAGAGCCAGTTTGGGTGCAAGAGTTCAAAGCTGCTACCAGGTACCTCAGGTCTATGTTGCAACTCTTTCCATCCCAGTTACAGTGGGTCTTCCATTTCTGGCATACCCCTTCCTCAGTCAGAGCTTCCCTGCCCAAACCACAAGGAGTACCTGACGTTTCAGATTCCTCTGAAGAGGAACCGTTGGTGGATTCAGATGTTGAGGAATGTTCTGTTGTGGGCCCCTCTCAATTTTTTGGGGATCCCTTTGAGGTTGATCCAGAACCCAGGGCTGTCTTAAACACGATAACATTCCACCAGTTCAGGAGGTTTCCTCAGATCCCTCTGATGTATTCCAGGAGCCTATAAAGCCCCATACTTGTTTTCCACCTAACCCCACTCATGACTACTTAGTGGCTTATGAGTGGAAATCTCCAGACAGAAAGCCTTCTGTCCCCAAGAAGTTTGCTACGCTTTACCCGTTTTCTGAGGCAGTGCTTGCTCAATGGGTTCATCCCCCTAAGGTGGACACTCCTGTCTCAAGGCTATCTAAGTCTACTGCCTTACCAGTTTCTGATGCGTCCTCTCTGATGGACTGGACTGACAAGAAGCTTGAGGTTTCCCTCAAGTCCATTTTTGCCACTGCTGGTACTGCCATGCGTCCAGCATTCGCTGCGGCATGGGTTAACCGGGCCTTTGCAGTCTGGACTCAACAACTCACCCTAGCTGTATGTCGGGGTGATTAATCTTCGGATATGTTGTAGCTTCTTGCCAACATATCTGAGGCCCAGCACTATGTTTCTGCTTCCTTATTTGATGCTGTCCATCTAGTGGCAAGGGTTTCCACCATGTCTGTGGTTGCCAGATGAGCTCTTTGGCTCAAGATCTGGGCTGCTGACACAACTTCTAAGAAAGACTTGCTGTCCTTGCCTTTTCAGGGTACATCCTTATTTGGGCCAGATCTTAAGGATCTGATCAGTGAGGCCACTGGGGGTAAGAGTACTCATCTGCCCTTGGTCCCCAGGAAGAAACCTCCTCTCAAGCGTAACAGGTTTTTTTGACCCTTTCAGACTGAGATACGTCCGGTGAACCAAGCGGTTCCCTCAGCTCGACGTGCCTCCTCCAAGCCCAAACAGCAATGGAGGCCTAAGGTCTCCTCCAAGCCCAAGGCTTCCAAGACTTCTCTGGCATGACTCGCCGAACCTGGGTCCCCATTCAGCTGTGAGTGATCGTCTTTGTCACTATCACAGCATTTGGGAGGATTCAGTAGTGGACCCGTGGGTTTTACAAGTAGTGGCGGAAGGGTACAGGATCCCTTTCGCCTCTCTTCCTCCTTTTCGCTTTTTCCCCTCTCATACGCCCCAGGGCATGGAAAAATGCCATCTCTTCAATGGCGCTATCCAGTCTCTTCTGGACAAGGATGTTCTGGAACCTGTTCCAGTTCAGGACAGATGTACGGGTGTTTACTCAAACCTCTTCGTAGTGTCCAATAAGGACGGCGGTTGTCGTTGAATTTTGGACTTGAAGGATCTCAATTACTTTGTGATCCTATCACGGTGCCCGTGATTCTATGTCAACATTCTTACTTCCGGGTTTGTGTCTGGTTGCCTCTTATTGGTGCTAGCTGGCTAGTCCCATCCAGGGCTAGCCTTTATATACGCCCTCCTGTCATTGGGCCGGAGCCCTTTCGTGGTGTCACTGACCTTATGTTTCCTGCGCTCCTGTTCCGTGTTTGATCCGGTTTTCGTCTGACCTCGTTCCTGTGCTACTCCTGTGTACTGATCCAGGCTTTGGCTGACTACCGCTCCAGTGTACCGAACGAGGCTTTGGCTGACTACAGCTCTTGTGTACCGACCCAGGCTTTG
This sequence comes from Rhinophrynus dorsalis, assembly GCA_037306005.1. Lineage (NCBI taxonomy): Eukaryota > Metazoa > Chordata > Amphibia > Anura > Rhinophrynidae > Rhinophrynus > Rhinophrynus dorsalis. The sequence continues at coordinate 166,848,817 of CM074725.1, read as the reverse complement.
GCTGACTAGCGCTCTTGTGTACCGATTCTGGCTTTGGCTGACTACCACTCTTGTGTACCGAACCAGGCTTTGGCTGACTACTGCACTTGTGTACCGATTCAGGCTTTGGCTGACTACCACTCCTGTGTACCGATTCAGGCTTGGGCTGATGACCGCTCTCTGATACTGATCCAGGCATTGTCTGACTTAAGCTGTTTGTGCCGCTCCCGCTATTGTCAGATTGGTTGCTCCGATTACTTTATGCCTGTGTATTAGTGTGGCCTCCGCTACGTACATTTGGTCTGTACTGCCCAGTCACTAAGAGTTAATGTTGCCTATCCATAGTACGCCCAGCCTGTGTTTCTCTGTGGCCTCCGATACGTACAACAGTCAGTGCTATCCAGTCACTAAGCGGTTAACGTTGCCTATCCATCATACGCCAGCCTGTGATTCTCTGTGGCCTCCGTTATGTACACAGGTCAGTGCTATCCAGTCACTAGCAGTTATGTTGCCTGCCTATTACCTCCTATCTATCAACATCATGGTAGGGTCATGTGGGGGACAGATCCTAGGTGGCGTATACCAGTCCCCAGAAGGCATGTTAAGCAAACCTGTGATTGACATTATGAACTCTTGGGCCTCTGAATCGGCTAAGACGCCTGCTCTAATTGACTCTGGTGCTGCAGGATACTTTATGGACAAGAATTTTGCTATAATGCACAATATTCCGTTGGTATGCAGAGACTCCCTGCTCGACATTGAGGCCATTGATGGGAGGCCACTGGTACCACCTCAAGTCACGCAGGAGACATGTCCTTTATCTATTTGCATTGGAGTTCTTCACAAAGAGACAATACAATTTCAGATCATCCAGTCTCCCCATTTTGAGGTCATTTTGGGGTTTCCATGGCTACATAAGCATAATCCCAGACTGGATTGGAAGAATTGTGAAGTATTGTCATGGTCTACCCACTGTCTGAGTCAGCCTACCAAAATCTTGTGTACCTCTCCCTCCATACCACTGGAATACCAGTCATTCAGCGATGTGTTCAGAAAGGGAGAGGCTAGCACCTTGCCAGTACATCGTCCCTACGATTGTGCTATTGATCTTGTGCCAGGCACTATGCCCCCTAAGGGTAGAACATACCCATTGTCTAGTGATGAAAACGGAGCCATGGAGGAGTATATCAGTGACGCCCTGGCTCGAGGTATTATCTACAAGTATTCTTCGCCTGCGGGGGCTGGATTCTTTTTTGTTAAAAAGAAAGACAGGGAACTTAGACCCTGTATTGATTATAGGGGTCTTAACAAAATTATGATAAAGAACGCCTACCCCATTCCACTCATCACCGAATTGTTTGATCGTTTAAAGAGCACTTCCATTTTTACTAAACTGGACCTGAGGACGGCATATAATTTAGTTCGGATTAAAGACGGTGATGAGTGGAAAACAGATTTCAATACTCGTAAGGGGCATTACGAGTATTTAGTTATGCCATTTTGCCTGTGCAATGCCCCGGCGGTATTTCAAGAATTTATTAATGATGTCCTACGAGATTTCTTACAATCTTCAGTGGTCGTGTACTTAGACTACATTTTGATTTATTCTCCCGACCTGGAGACTCACCGTGGTCATGTCTCTACGTTCCTGCAGAAATTAAGGGAGAACAAACTGTATTGCAAACTCAAAAAGTGCGAGTTCCATAGGTCCAGTGTGGTCTTTTTGGGGTATGTGATCTCTAAGGAAGGGTTTGCTATGGATAAAGACAAGCTTGCAGCTGTACAACAATGGCCGTGGCCCACGGGCCTCAAACCCTTACAACGATTTCTTGGATTCGTGAATTATTGCAGGAAATTTATTTGCGACTATTCCAGTATTGTCGAACCACTAACCGATATGATCCACAAGGGTGCCTCCGTATCAGAATGGTCCCCAGAGGCTATTGAGGCATTTGAGAGTCTAAAAGTGGCATTTTCTACTGCTCCAATTCTGTCGCACCCTGTTCCTGGGTTGCCATTTACTTTAGTGGTGGATACTTCTGAGACTGGAGTCGGGGCAGTTTTGGGTCAAAAACCAGGTCCAGATAAGACTTTGAGACCATGTGGGTTCTTTTCAAGGAAATTGACCAAGGTGCAGAGTCTTTATGATATTGGAGACCGGGAGCTCCTAGCAATCATCCTGGCCTTACGTGAATGGCGACATCTGTTGGAGGACACTAAGGTACCTATCTTGATTCTGACAGATCATAAAAACCTCATATATCTCTCAGAGGCCAAAAGGCTTTCTCCGAGGCAAGCAAGGTTGGCGCCATTTTTGTCTCGTTTTAATTTCATTGTCTCATACTTGCCTGGCACTAAGAATGTACGGATAGATGCCCTATCCAGACAATTTGGCTCTGATCCTGAAGCTGACTCTATCCCTGTGCCTATTATTTCTTCTAACTGTATACTTGCCACTCTATGAACCAGTATCACTTCTCCCTTAGGGGAGGAGATTTTGGCATTCCAGGCCAGTGCTCCTTCAGAAAAGCCTGTGGGCAAGTGCTTTGTGGCTGAGCCTTTTCGGGCTAAACTAATGGAGACATATCACTCCTCCCGGGCGGCAGTCATGTTGGGAAAAATCAATTAATTTGGTCATTGTCCTGTATGCTTTGGTGGCTGGGCATGAGGGATGATTGTGTGGCATTTACAGCATCTTGTGCCACTTGTGCCCGATCCAAGGTCCCCAGACACCTTCCTGTGGGTCTTTTACAGACTGTTCCTAATGGGTACCGGCCTTGGTCATACGTATCCATTGATTTCTTGCGAGAACTGCCGTTCTCCAGAGGGTTTAATGTAATCCTAATGATAGTTGACAAGTTCTCGAAAATGGCCCATTTTATGCCACTCCCTGGCTTGCCATCTGATAAGGAGCTGGCAATTGTATTTGCCAGGGAGGTATTCTGACTCCACGGGGTACCCAAGGTGCTGATCTCGGATCGTGGGAGTCAATTTGTCTCGAGATTTTGGAGGGCCTTTTGTGAACAGATGGGGATTCAGCTGTCATTCTCCTAGGTATATAATCCTCAGACTAATGGGGCCGCTGAACGTGCCAACCAGGGATTGGAGCAGTTCCTGCATTGTTTTATTTCCAATCATCACGACAATTGGGCTGACTTGTTGCCGCGGGCAGAGTTTGCCAGGAACTGTGCGGTATGCAGCACGTCTGGGAGCTCACCCTTCTTGATCAATTATGGGTTTCAACCATGCTTGCTCCCAGACAACTTTCAGACACAGCAGATTCCGGCTCTGGATGAGCATATTAGGCAGCTCCGCTCTACATGGGCACAGGTCCAGAGTACCCTACGTGAGTCTTTTGCACGGGCCCAGCGACATGCCAATAACAGACGTCTACCGGCCCCTCTATTCCAGGTAGGGGACCGGGTCTGGTTATCCTGGAAGAACCTCAGGTTGCAGGTGCCCTGACTTAAGTTTGCTCCTCGATTTGTGGGGCCATTCCGGGTGCTTCGTCGAGTTAACCCTGTCTCCTATGCATTGGAATTGCCTGCGTCCATGAGGATACATAATGTATTCCATGTGTCTCTCCTTAAACCATTGGTTTGCAACCACTATACTACTACTCCTGCTGTCCCTGGTCCTGTGCGCATACAGGATCATGATGAATATGAGGTGCAGAGTGTTTTGGACTCTCGTAGATTCCGTGGCCAGGTCCATTACTTGGTACATTGGAAGGGTTATGGTCCAGAGGAACGTTTATGGGTTAATCACGCTGATATTCATGCTCTTATTCTGTTGCGCAGATTCCATGACAAGTTTCCTACCAAACCCAGACCCCCTCAAGGCAGGAGGGGGGGTCTTTGAGAGGGGGGTACTATCACAGTGCCCGTAATTCTATGTCGACATTCTTACTTCCGGGTTTGTGCCTGGTTGCCTCTTATTGGTGCTAGCTGGCTAGTCCCGCCCAGGGCTAGCCTTTATATACGCCCTCCTGTCATTGGGCCGGTGCCCTTTCGTGGTCTGACCTTACGTTTCCTGCGCTCCTGTTCTGTGTTTGATCCGGTTTTCGTCTGACCTCGTTCCTGTGCTACTCCTGTGTACCAATCCAGGCTTTGGCTGACTATCGCTCCGGTGTACCGATCCAGGCTTTGGCTGATTACCTCTCTTATGTACCGACCCAGGCTTTGGCTGACTACCGCTCTTGTGTACCGATTCTGGCTTTGGCTGACTACCGCTCTTGTGTACCGAACCAGGCTTTGGCTGACTACCGCTCTTGTGTACCGATTCAGGCTTTGACTGACTACCGCTCCTGTGTACCGATTCAGGCTTGGGCTGATGACCGCTCTCTGATACTGATCCAGGCATTGTCTGACTTAAGCTGTTTGTGCCGCTCCCGCTATTGTCAGATTGGTTGCTCCGATTACTTTATGCCTGTGTATTAGTGTGGCCTCCGCTAGGTACATTTGGTCTGTACTGCCCAGTCACTAAGCGGTTAATGTTGCCTATCCATAGTATGCCCAGCCTGTGCTTCTCTGTGGCCTCCGATAAGTACACCAGTCAGTGCTATCCAGTCACTAAGTGGTTAACGTTGCCTATCCATCATACGCCAGCCTGTGATTCTCTGTGGCCTCCATTACATACACAAGTCAGTGCTATCCAGTCACTAGCAGTTACGTTGCCTGCCTATTACCTCCTATCTACCAACATCACGGTAGAGCCTCCTCAGTTCCTTGTTGCACCAGTTACAGGCTGACTTACCAGGTATTCGGTAAGGCCAGCAAAGCCTCCTCAGTTCCTTGTTGCACCAGATACAGGCTGCCTTACCCGGTATTCGGTAAGGCCGGTAGAGCCTCCTCAGTTCCTTGTTGCCCCAGATACAGGCTGCCTTACCCGGTATTCGGTAAGGCCGGTAGAGCCTCTTCAGTTCCTTGTTGCGCCAGATACTGGCTGCCTTACCCAGTATTCGGTAAGGCCAGTAGAGCCTCCAATATTGTACTGCTATTTGTATGCCCTGTCTTGTGTCAAACTTGCTTACTGTTGTAATAAAGTTTGGACCCATGAGGGGCCTGGTTGCGCTTTATATTGTCTAATAAAGCTTTTTAACCTACCCAATTGTCTGAGTGTTCAATAAAACTGTGACAGATCCGGTCTCATTATCACCAGGAGTACCTAAGGACGGTGATTGCTGCCAGCTGGATGAATGCCCAGTCCAGGTCCAGTCCAACAACACCGCGGCTTTGGCTTACATCAATAAGCAGGGTGGAACAAGAAGTCTCGCCTTTTGGTTAGAGGTCAAGGCTATTTTGTCCTGGGCAGAAGAACACATTCCTACCATATCCGCAGTGCACATTCCAGACATGGACAACGTCATGGCAGACTTCCTCAGTCGACACACAGTGGACAGCGGATAGTGGGAACTGCATCCAGAGATGTTCAATCTCATTGTTCAGAAGTGGGGTCTTCCTTGCATCGACCTGATGGTGAGAAGACACAACCGAAAGGTTCCAAGGTTCTGCTCTCGCTGGAGGGATCCTCTAGATTTGGCAGTGGATGCCATGTCCATTCCTTGGTTATTTTCTCTGGCTTACATCTTCCCTCCCTATGTTGCTGTGGGTGTTATGAAAATTGAGACTGGAGCAATGTCCAGTCATTCTGGTTGCTCCGTACTGGCCTCGACAAGTTTGGTTTCTGGAGCTTCTGGATCTGTCAGTGGCGGAGCCGATCCGACTCCTCTCTTGTCCGGATCTTCTCCTGTGGAAGAGGACGTTCATCGTCTAGCTTTGACAGCTTGGAAATTGAATCCTCAATATTGAAGAAGAAAGGTTTTTCTTCCGGTGTGGTGGCTACCATGCTTAGTGCTCACAAGCCAGTTTCCTCAAAGGCCTACCATCGTGTCTGATCGACCTTCCTATCTTGGTATGCTGATAGGGACTTGTCTCAGAAATTGATCTGCCCACGGTCTTTGCCTTCTTGCAGGACGGTGTGGCTAAAGGCCTCAGTTTGAGTTCCCTTAAGGTTCAGACTTCTGCTGTCTCTGTTTTCTTTCAGAGGCGCATTGCTATCCTTCCTGATGTCAAAGGTGTTTTTCCAGGGCGTTCCTCATACTCGCCCTGTCTTTAAGGCTCCTGCTCCTCAGTGGGATCTTAATCTGATTCTGGGTGTTCTTTAGCGCCCTCCCTTTGAGTACTTGGCTACTATTCCTCTACGCCTTCTGAAGTGGAAAATAGCCTTTCTCCTGGCGATTGTGTCTGTTCGCCGTGTCGCGGAGTTGTATGCTCTGTCCTGTAGACCATCCTATTTCATGTTTCACAAGGACAAGGCGGTGCTCCGCACCTCTCAGGAGTTCCTTCCCAAGGTGGTTTTGGAGTTCCACATCAATCAGGAGATTGTGGTGCCCTCTTTCTGCCCTGACCCCACCTCTGACAAGGAGAGGGATCTCCACTTGTTAGATGTGGTGCGTTGTCTCAAGTTTTATGTACATCGCATTGAGTCTATCAGGCAATCAGACACGCTGTTCGTCATTTCTGAGGGTCCACTATTTGTGAGGTTTACGAGCTGAGGAAAAAGCCAGTCCCTTTCAGGGTCACAGGTCATTCTACTTGATCTATTGGGGCCTCTTGAGCTTACAATAATCAGTCCTTTGCTGATCAGTTGTGCAAGGCTGCCACCTGGTCGTCTGCGCACACCTTTTCAAAGCACTACCATGTTGATGTGTTGACATTGGCTGATGCCAGCTTTGGGAGGAAAATCCTGGAGGCAGTCTTGCCTGTCTAGGATCTTCTTCGGTTCTTGATGCTTCCTTCACTTTTGAGCCCTGTTGGTTCTAGTTCAGTGTGCTGTGTAACAGTTTGGAGTGTTGTTACCCTTGTTTAGTGTCCGTTGACACTTCATTGTTTTGTTGGGTTATCTCTGATCTGATGGTTCATATCTGCTCTGATGACTTTGGGGGCCTAGCACCTGGTCCTTGCCTTACTTCCCGCCTCTGGGAAACTCAGTGGTTGGACATCCCAAAGTTACCAGTAACCTGTATTGGACGACAGAGAAATGAGGGTTTTAGTCTTAACTCTTAAATCCTTTTCTCTTAGTCCATACAGGCTACTGGTCTCCCACCCTGTCAAGAGACCATGCTTGGCTCTCCTGTGGCAGACAGTGGGGGTCCTTCGGGGTCACGCTCACAGGAGTCTTCTTTCCTTCCACTATCTAGTACCAGTTAGTGTCTCAAATCTTTCTGGAGCTGGTTGGCTAGCTGCAACCAAGGAGGGAAGGTAGGCTCCACCCCCTGCAGTCATTTCTAGAATTGTTCCTGCCTACTTAAAGGGGTGGATCGCCTACCCAAAGTTACCAGTAACCTGTATGGAGTAAGAGAAAAGGATTTAACATGTAAGACTAAAATCCTCTTATGGTACTGATACTGCCATATGGTTCAATCATTAGTGTTCTGAAGTCAATAACTCTGATACTGTAGGCGGCTTACAGGCAAGAATAACGAAATGAGTCATATGAACCTCCAAGGCCACTTGATCAGAAGATCCTTCAAATATGTTCAGTAGTCTGCCAAAAAAAAGAAAGGGATGAACAACAGTAAGAAATTAACTGTAAACAAAGATAAACAATCATTATGTTATCATTATTATATTAATAAAAAGTTTAATGATAATCCAATGTATAATATTGCCTGTCAGACACTAAAAGTCACCTCTCTGACTTCCCCAAGGTTAGAAATGGAAAATATGAATCAGTAGCTCCTGAGCAGTAGTGTCACTGGGGGGACTGGGGGGATGCCACCCTTGCTGGAATGCCTGTATTGCTTGTTTCAGCAGCATGATTTAGAGGCCCTTGTGATGTCGAAGATGGTATCCCGTTGGATTTGGTATATGTCATTCCCAGGAGGATGAACCTCTCATAGAGGTCTGCCAGCTAAGCGTGTCCTGCCGCATCCTGCTTTGCCCACTTGGTGTGAACTACTCAGAGTGCACAAGTAGGCAGACCTGCTCTGGTGTGTGTGCATGAGTAGGCAGACCTGCTCTGGTGTGTGTGTGCAAGAGTAGGCAGACCTGCTTTGGTGAGTGTGCACGAGTAGGCTGACCTTCTCTGGTGTGTGTGCAAGAGTAGGCAGTCCTGCTCTGGTGTGTGTGCAAGAGTAGGCAGACCTGCTCTGGTGTGTGTGCAAGAATAGGCAGACCTGCTCTTCTGTGTTTGCAAGAGTAGGCAGACCTTCTCTGGTGTGTGTGCAAGAGTAGGCAGACCTTCTCTGGTGTGTGTGCAAGAGTAGGGAGACCTGCTCTGGTGTGTGTGCACAAGTAGGCAGACCTGCTCTGGTGTGTGTGCAAGAGTAGGCAGACCTGCTTTGGTGAGTGTGCACAAGTAGGCTGACCTTCTCTGGTGTGTGTGCAAGAGTAGGCAGACCTGCTCTGGTGTGTGTGCACGAGTAGGCAGACCTGCTCTGGTGTGTGTGCAAGAGTAGGCAGACCTGCTTTGGTGAGTGTGCACAAGTAGGCTGACCTTCTCTGGTGTGTGTGCAAGAGTAGGCAGTCCTGCTCTGGTGTGTGTGCAAGAATAGGCAGACCTGCTCTGGTGTGTTTGCAAGAGTAGGCAGACCTGCTCTGGTGTGTGTGCAAGAGTAGGCAGACCTGCTCTGATGTGTGTTCCTGAGTAGGCAGACCTGCTCTGGTGTGTGTGCCTGAGTAGGCAGACCTGCTCAGATGTGTGTGCAAGAGTAGGCAGACCTGCTCTGGTGTGTGTGTGCACGAGTAGGCAGACCTGCTCTGGTATGTGTACAAGAGTAGGCAGACCTGCTCTGGTGTGTGTGTGAGCAAGAGTAGGCAGACCTTCTCTGGTGTGTGTGCATGAGTAGGCAGACCTGCTCTGGTGTGTGTGCAAGAGTAGGCAGACCTGCTCTGGTGTGTGTGCAAGAGTAGGCAGACCTGCTCTGGTGTGTGTGCACGAGTAGGCAGACCTGCTCTGGTGTGTGTGCAAGAGTAGGCAGACATGCTCTGGTGTGTGTACACAAGCATGGTATCGAGAGATGGTAACGTCTTATCGAAGATGGTAACCTCTTGTCTTTATCCATTGATACAGGGGCACAGAACCATATATAGTAAAATCTTTCATTTAGCGGCTCTAACCCCGAAAATGTCTTTTTTTCAAAAGGTATTATTCCATCAAATGTAGTGTAATGTTTAATCCTTTATACCAGGCATAATGCACAAATGTTACCACTGCATATATTGATGATTCAGTTATTATGTCAAGGCAAGGATTAAGAGTTCTCTAGATGGGTGCAATGAAGGAGTGTCCCTACAGACTCCCAAAAGTACAGCATATAAACAAAAATTCATGCATCACCATCATAAACACAGAGAACTCAAAATAAAAGCATCAATCTTTATTGAAATATTAAAAATATACCTGTATCTTCAGACCTTATACAAAGACAAGGAGAGACTCAAATGAGGTATGGCATACACAGCTAGATGTAAAGCAGCATGCTCAAATAGATCCACTAATTTCACGTACAACACGCTTACTCATGATCTCTGAATAGAACCATACATCCCACGTTTCCCTCCTTATGAGGGACAGTCCCTCTTTGACACGCAAATCCCTCTGTCCCTCTTTCTCACCCTGGTGTCCCTGTTTTTAGATCGGACTGTGTGGTGTGTATATAAGTATCACATTGCTCCACAGCAATAGAACTCATATTAATGTCTGTATAAACTTCAGTACATGTATTAGTCTATTAGTCTATATAAATGATATATTCAGTGACACAAAGAGGTGTAAATAACCTATACATTCTCAGTAATGACCGCCCACTAGACACACTCCCAGAAACACCACCGAAAACAAAGGTGTCCCTTTTTGGCAACTTGAAATGTTGGGAGGTATTCAGAATGCAGACTTGTCTTTATTCCTACATTTTAACCCTTTGAATGTCAAAGAGGTATCCAATGCATTGCAAAGCAATGCACTGGATACCTCTCTGGCACTCAGAGGGTTAAGGCTTACAGATTACCATATCTGACACCGCATTTTAACTTTTTGAGTGCCAGAGAGGTATTCAATGAATTGCAACACAATGCACTGGATACAGCTCTGGCACTCAGAGGGTTAAGACTTACAGGTTACCATCGTCAACACTACATTTTTATTTATTTATTAATTTATTTATTTTAAGTTTTAAATTATTTAATTGAAAAACAAATATAAATGACATACATTCATTAAATAATTACTTTCTATTAAATTTAACATACATTTATTCAGATTTTACTCTGCCACTCATCCTTCTCCTTTCATTCAACCGTATTTTAGGACAGATCCACTGCATTTTAACCCTGTGAGGGCCGGAGAGGTATCCAGTGCATTGCAACACATTGCATTGAATACCTATCTGGCACCCAAAGAGTTAAGGCTTGCAAGTTACCATCTTTGAAACTACAAAAGGGTTATGGCTTACAGGTTACCATTTTTGACACTACATTTTAACCCCTTTGAGCGCCAGACAGGTATCACATTGGATATCTCTCTGACACTCAAAGGGTTAAGACCTACAGTTTACCATCTTCGACACTACAAAAGGGTTATGGTTTACAGGTTACCATCTTCAACACTACATTTTGACCCTCTGGGTGCCAGAGAGGTATCCAGTGCATTGCATCGTAATGCATTGTATACCTCTTTGGCACTCAAAGGGTTAGGGCTTTCAGGTTACCATCTTCAACACTATACAGTAACCCTTTGAGTGCCAGAGTGGTATCCAGTTGGATACCTCCCTGGCACTCAAAGGTCAAAGGCTTACAGGTTACCATCTTCGGCACTACACATGGAATGGAATGCACTGGATACATAACTGGCACTCAGAGGGTTAAGACTTACAGGTTACCATCCTGAATACTAAGGTTTTTTTTAATAGTGGGAAAAAGATAATTTAGAGGAATAAACAATGTTATTTAGCAGTACATTTTTTGAGAGTGGCATAAGTCATCATTTAGAGGGTTAACCCTTTCGCTGCTAGATGAGTATCTAATGCATCGCTTTGCAATGCAATGGACACCCCCTTTGGCACTGAAAGAGTTAACCTACTTTACTAAACACTTCACTTTCTAATTCTCATTTGCAGGGCTACGCTACGTTATTAATCCTTTGAGTGCCAGAGGGGTGCACAATGCATTGCATAGCATAGCAGTGTGATGCATTAGATACGTCTCCGGCACTCAAAGGGTTAATATAATTGCAAATTTGTCTTAACACTTTACAAACCTTTTCAAACCCCTACCTCTGCATATCTGCAAAAACTCAGAATATAAATAATATGTTTACCAATTGTTGCATTTCTATATACCCGAATGGAGATAGAGTTATGTCTAGTGGTATTTCAGCAATTGAGAAGTACTATAAGCAAGATAACAATTCTGGGGCAAACTAGAACCATAATATTTAAATTGTACTTTACTCACCTGGCCTCCATTAAATGGAGTCCATTTAGTCTGGCTGGCCAGTGAGTGAGTGCTGAGCCTCTCGTGATGTAAATACAGTAAACAGAAAACAGCAGAATGGTTAATTATAGTAACTTCTGTTTCTAATAGAACCATATCTGCTTACTGAATTTTGAATTTCATAATTTTTGAAATTCAAAGTTCATTGAGCAGATATTGCTATAATTATACAGAAGTTAATATTAACCCTTAATATTGTCAATCAATGACAAAAGCACATTTTATGAATTTCTTCACTCAGCAAATGAAGGCTATTTTAGTTAATCGGACAAATCTGTATTTTTCAGGTTAAATTCTGTTTACAAATAGAACCACACATGCTGAGTGAAGAAGACATTAATAAAACATGCCCCTGTCATTGACATTAAGGGTTAATATTGAGTTTTGTATAAAATTGAGCCATATGTGCTCAGTAAACTGAACTTCAAAATTCATAAAACTTGCTCTTGTCATTGCACTCAAAAGGTTAATAAAGGAAGAAGACGATTTAATATATTAACCCTTTGAGTGCAATGACAAGAGCATGTTTTATGAATGTCTTCTCTGAGAACATGTGGTTCTATAACAGAAGATAACCTAAAAATATAGTATTGAATCTGTTTAAAAAAAACAAAAACATTTTACTGTTTTCTGTCTATAAAATTCTGTTTGAAACAGTGACAAAATGAATGTGCAGCGTCTAACTTCCTCACACACAAAAACATAACTCACCATATATGTCACAGTGGTGCATTTTAAGTTGATAAGGGTACATCTTTCAACAACAGTGGATCACATTGTATAACTAATTCACCCCTCCCCTTGCATGTGTGCCCATTTGGTGCCCAGCCCAGATTTATATAATGCTATGTGGTTGATGATATTTAGAATAATTTGGGCCAAATTATTTTAAACTAGTTGAAGAGCCCGTTACACGGGTCTCAGTGCCACTGCCAGCCGGTCGCGGGGCAGTCATGCACAGTAGAGACTGCCCGCGCCGTGGCTGATACAGAGCTGGACGCTCCTGCGCATGACTGCAGCACACGTGGCAGTCTCTACTGCTCATGACTGCGGCGTTACACACGATTTAACGAACTATTATATAGGATATTATCATCCATACCACATTGCATAAATCTGGGCAACAAATGGGCACACATTCAAGTAGAGAGGCACATTAGTTACACAATGTGACCCACTGTTGTTGTAAAATATATCCCTATGTGTATATATCTCTGTATTGCTCTGGTGGTGGCATATAACTGTTTATTGCTCTGGTGATGGCATTTAACTCTGTAGTACTATTTTTAATTGATTAGGTTGACCATAATGAAATATAGATGGATTGTATTGTTTAAAGCTCTTCTATTAGTCCAAGGTCCCCTATATTTTAAAATTTTAATGATTTACCCAGTGAAATAGATTTTAATCTTTCATAGGTATGTGTCTTATTTATTCTGTTTAAGATTCCCTCATGATACCTTTAGAGCAACACCATCTAGATGCAAGAAATATGATCTAACTGATCTCAAGCAATACTCCACCTCTTATCATTAAACAATGCTATGTTTCTGCCTGCTGTTTCAGCTTTCAAAAAGCCTCCTTTGATGCAAATTTACTAGACAGTAATTTTTTGGAAATGGGGTGCCTTTTTCCTGGACTACAATACTGGTGCCACTCTAAACAAAAAAAGGAAGCCCAGAAACATACATAAATGTTACAACCTCTGCTTGGTGTTCCTCAGCAGTTCTTTTGCCAAGTTTGGACTCTTCTCCTTCAAATTCTGGCATTCATATAATAACTCAAGAAAACCATTTAATTCCTCCAGTGACATGGTATATGCTAAGTCTATATCAGTGACTCTGAAACAAAGCAAACAGTTAAAGCCTGGCATAAATATCATCAGAAGCATTATCTAAATTAGTAAAAAATATGCAATAACTATCTTTGGTTCATTTCAAATGATTCTACTTCGTGCACTTATAATAAATAAAGAGAAGTTCTCGTAACCTTCCCTGTCTTTTGGCATAGTGACTTTAAACATTTGTGTACTAAAGAGATGATAATGCTTTTCAGTAACCTAGTACAGAGCACAGTGGGCTGGATAAGGCACTGCCAGTAATTTGATCTAGCCCTGGTCCAGCCAGTGACTGGAAATTTGCAACACCTGGACTGCTTGCACAATGACCACATAGGATTTATGCAGAAACCCAAATATGAGCTATTATAGGATAAACCAACTGCATCACAAATAAAAATTCCCATTGTTTAAAATGAACAAAAAAAAACACATGGAAAGAGCTCTATTATCAAAATGTCAGTGTCACAAATTGTGTAACATGTACTCACATAAAGGATAAGCCTTAATTTATACATTTGAGATGTATAAATTGTCATCAATGTGTTTCTAAGTTACATCAACCTTTTTTTCAGGATACTGACAATATCAGTATACATCTTACAAAGAGAAACGCCGAACAAAGCTCGGCTTTATAAAGAGAGCTGATTCAAATCTGTATAAAAGCTGAGGTTTGTTTGGCGTTTCTCTTTGTATGATGTATACTGATATTGTTGATATCCTGAAGAAAAGGTTGATGTAACCTAGAAATACGTTGATGACAATTTATACATCACAAATGTGTTTTTAGAGACTTAAGGTCTCATTACTTTATGTATTTTAATAAATTCATCTATTTTTTACATTTTTTACATTCTTATCATTCATACCATTCTGGGAGACTCAATCAGGGGTGAGTTGATGTTCCCCTGCTGCCACCTGCAGGTGAATGGGAAAATTATCACCGGCTTATCTTTTATGTGAGCATGTTATACAATTTGTGACACTGACTTTTTGATAGAAATGCTCTCCTCATGGTTTTTTTGTTGGTTTGTTGATTTATAGCTTTTCTTTTTTCTTTAAGGGATATCTGTCTTATTTGGAAGTGGCTGCTTATTGTGGTTATATATCCTGTTTGATCTTTTGGTCTTTGATAAAGCAGTGGTTAGCACTACAAAAAGCATTAGACCCACAATTTTTAACACCATATATGGTTTTATCATTTAAGTCCCATTGCATGGACTTCATTTAATAAAGTAGTTTGTAGATCTAAAACCGTTTTGTTTTTTAGCTTTATATCCCTTTTTATTATTTTTTTATATAATTTTTATTATTGCATTGTGGAGTGGATCAGTTTTGCATTGTGAAGTTGCATTTGGACATCACAGAACACATCAAGTTACCCGAGTGGAGACAGGTTAAAAGGATAGTAATGGGTGCCAATAAAGGTATCTCCAATTAACGCTCATATGTTATGTTTCATTTTGTTTGTAAATCAATATTCTGTGACGTGTAGTTCAAAAGTAATTCTGTTTAAAATTAACCCCTCTCGCCCCTTTTACCTCTAATATGCAGCTCCCACAGTTGTAGAATCCGGTCGCTTGACTGGACAGCTCACAATGAGGGACAATCATCTCACTGTGAGCATAATGAAAACCCTGCCCCCCCCCCTTGAAGAAGGAGGGCAGAATTTTCATTATGCTCACAGAAGATTGTCCCTCGCTGCACGCTGTCCAGACTGGCTTGGGAAGTGCACTGCATAGGTAAAAGGGGAGGGAGGGTGATACTTTAAAATGGAATTACTTCTGAACTACACATCGGCAAATATTGATATACAGCACAAAATGAAACAGAACATATGAGCAATAAATGAAGATACATTTATTGGCATCCATTACTATCCCTTTAATATCTCTGTCCATCATATTTGTGAGTACAATTTTATCAGCTCTATTGGTTTTATACTTGCAAGATAGCTATGTTCTAGGCGGAAACTCTGACCAATTGACTATTGGTAAATAAAACAGTGTGTCTGGACAGCAATGACTTGTACTGCTGTGTAAGCCCTCAGTTGCTCCCCAGTAAGTGGGCAGTCTGAGCTGCTTTCTATTGTAGATAGTTATGTTGTTAATGAGTAGGACACAGCTATTATATATATGGAACCCGTTACTGATTCTGTCAGACATGCCCTGGGATGGCAGGAGGGCAGAGTTAGCCCTCGCTGCAATCAGTTGTCAGGGGAAGTGATTTTGACAGGAGAGGTGAGGGGTGTGACGCCATCCCAGATCCCTCCTGTCAAAATCACTGTAGCAAGTTTCCAGCGGCGGTGAATTTGAATGGAGTAGCCAGGGGGCAAGGCAACTCTGCCCTAAAAATTACTGTAGGCATTTAGCACAATGCAGTGATCCCACCCAGCCCTTTTCATTCCTTCCACTTTCCCTTCTCCTCCTCACAACCTCTAATTTGACTGTGCCCTCCTCCCACCATACACCTTCCCACTTCAACCTCCTCCCCCACTACCCTTTGCCTCATTGCCTCATCATCCTCTTTAGTTCATCACCTCTCTCCTCTCCTCAAATGCCTTCTGGGGAGGGATTGTTTTTTCCACTGTATTATATTAGACTCCACCATGCTGCCATGGGTGGTAATTGTATAACAAAATGTGTAATGCATTAAGACATATTACCAAATTCAGATATCTGCAAGCTTACTCTACTGGCAGTACTGGTTGTAAATTTGTCTATGACAGTGACTCTGCTGAGGATTGAGACCATGAGAGTGATGGGGTGGGTTAGTGTAATTTTTCTACTAGTAACCTGTACCCTAGGAATTGGCAATCATGAGCTGGGGACACTGCTGGCATTCTGGGATGGTATGGGGGATGTCACCTCCATTTTTTTGTGGGCCAAGTTTATTTTAGATGGTGGGGGCAGACAGGGCCACAATGATAGCATCACATTATTTTTTTCTAGGGGAACAGCTTCACCTGTTCTACGTGAATCTCAGGACGGTTATGCTGCATGTGGTTTATTAGCAAGGAAGCCCCAAGGTATAACTTCTGCCACTTATCAACCTTGTCACAGATTGCACACATTGCATTTGGGGATGATTGCACATTCCCTGCTCACAAGAAAGGTGTTCTCACACACCCATGATTTTAGGGTTGGGGGGAGGTAGAGAATGGTTTGCTTGACTGTACACCCTAGAAGCATATGAAGTGGCTTGTGGTGCTACTGCTTAATCATCAGCATTGACAGTAGGAAGTAGAATGTTGACCTATACCATATAACTGCTTATCCTTCCATAGTCTGTGGTGGGGATGATAACTCCACACCTACCAGTGCCAAGCATGATTGACACACCAGCCTGGTCTTGAACTAACATTTCATGGTGCTGGTGGAACTAGGAGTCAGAATTCATCAACAGAAATTTCAGAAACTACAACTGAATCACCACCAAATAACATGGGGTCTGATGAAGTGGTTACAGACCACGTAACGCGTAGGGCAATGGATTAGAGTAGGATTTTATGTATTGCTAACTGTAGCAATTTTTATTGAATTCTTGTCAGTACTGCAAGTACATGTATCTTTTATATTGTTTTTTTTTTTATATAGAATAAATACAATATTTTTTGCACCTTGAGATATTCACATGATATATATTGTATATTATAGTATGGTTACATACTAAGAGATATTAGTGTACCCTACTCCTTAAGCAAGCTCTGATTTAGTCCCCTATTAGGCATTCAGTCAGCTATTCCTACCAGATATATAGTGATATACTAGACCACATTGGAGCTGAGATTACAGCAGTTGGAGAGTTTATGCAGTGCTCTCTGGGTAAGATGTGAAGCAGATATTCGAGCCTGAGGGGTACTGAATGGAGATAAGGAGGGAGTGACACAGATACCTGCACTAGGGGTGATCCAATGAATTCTGTGTTATACTGTGAGGCTGGTTTTTGCCTCATGAACATGTGAGCAGAACATCAAGCACTTGAGAAGGTGATAATTGTCAGTGGTGGTCATCATTGGTTCAAATGGACTGCACTCAGAGCGTGTGCGCCCTTCTTCTTTTTGTTTTTGTCTTTACATGTATTGAAGGGTCGGTGTGCCAGTGATCATAGCTGAAGGGCAGCACCGCTGAGAAGAAAAATCAGAGACAGCTTCAGAGACTCTTTAACTTTTTCCTTTGTTGGACAGTTATAGGCCAATTGTCTGTGGTAACAAGCGCTTGTTCAGAGAGGAATCTCATCCATAGAAAGCACAGGTGGGAAACACCAATTTCTCTTGAGAGAAATTCAATGACTATAGCTGAAAGACAGAACTTTTAGGAAGTTTCAAAGAGTAGGACTTTCCATCCAGGGTGGACTGACCCACTAGGCACTCTGTTACAGAGTGAGGGTCCGTCACTGAGAAGGGGCCAATCTGGTGTAGCAGAGGCCCCCACTGTGTGTGGGGTAGTGCACTGGATTCAGGGCACCTGGCCTGACATGGCAGCCCCTAGAAAGTGTAGGCCCTGGTAGTGTAGCCCAGCATTATTCTCAATTTCAATGTGGAGTCATCGGCTCCACACTGCCTCCTCTATTACTTCAGGGGTACTGAGGTGACCTCACCTCAGTGATTCGTCTCAGAAGAGACGACATGGAGCCGATGGCTCCATATGGTGGTAAGAGGAGGGGGCAAAGGTGTATACCAGGGTGGGTTGGCTCAAACAGTGTGAATGGAGATCTATGTCTACCAGTGGACAGGTTAATAAGGTGGTGGGGGACAGGCAGTATATATGGGAATCTATGGGGATCTGTGGCTACCAGTGGGCAGGTGAAAGGCAGTGTATATGGGAATATGTGGCCACCAGGGGGCAGGGGAACAAGAGTGGGGGTCACATAGTGTATGGGAATCTGTGGCTACCACTGGACAGGTGAAAAAGGTGGAGGAGGGCAAGCAGTCTATATATGGAGATCTGTGGCTACAAGTGGCAGGAGAACCAGGCTGGGCTTCAGACAGTGTGTATAGGGATCTGTGCCTACCAGTGGGAAGGGGACAAGGCTGGAGGTTAGACAGTGTTTATGGAGATCTGAGGCTACCATTCAGGAGGGAACAAGAATATTGGGGTCAAACATTGCAGGGAATTTATGGCTACCAGTGGGCAGGGGAACAGGGTTGAAGGGTTCAGGCAGTGTATGTGTGGTTCCATTGCTATCAGTCAGCAGGGGATCAGGCAGTGTACATGGATATTTGTGGGAACACAGATGTTGGGGTCACACAGTGTATGTGGGAAGGGTAGCAAGGCTGGGGAGGGGTCATGCAGTGTATATGAAGAGCTGTGGCTTCCAGTGGGTTCAGACAGTGTATATGGGGGATTGTGGATCAGTCTTTTGTAGGACCAAACTGCAATAATGGCAATGACCTGTTTGTGGAAGGACCAAAGCATATTAATGAAATGAAGCAACATAAGTGATGCAACAGAGATTACAGTTTAAATGGTGATACCACTAGTAGTGTAGCTCCATTTCAATTATAAGATCTGTGATATCACTAGTATAGCTCCATTTCAATTGTAAGCTCTGTGGTATTTCTAGTGTTGCTCCATTTCAATTGCAAGCTCTGTGGTATCTCTAGTGTTGCTCCTTTTCAATTGTAAGATCTGTGGTATCACTAGTATAGTTTAATTTCCATTGTAAGCTCTGTGGTATCACTTGTGCAGCTCCATTTCAATTGTTATCCCATAGAGCTTAGAATTGGAATGGAGCTACATTAGTGATACCACAGAGCTTACAACTGAAATCGAGTTACACTAGTGTTTCCGCAGAGCTTACAACTGAAATTGAGCTACACTAGTATTGTTGCTCCAATTCAATTTTAAGATCTGTAGTATCACTTGCCTTGCTTCAGAACATTAATTCCAATGATAAAATTAGCAAAAGTCATGGAGCGGAGCAATAACTGGGGTGGGATATAAATGTGGGTGGGGCATAACCAGGGTGGGGTAATGGGGTCCATGACCTGGATTTTCCAGGGGGCTCTAGGTACTGTCAGTCCACCCCTGATTTACACTGAAAAAGTATCAAGTCATAGATTTTCCATGAACTTACCTAAGATAACATTCCATATGGAAGATTAATTTCACAAATATAATATTTTATTGCAATGCTTGTACCCAGGGCTATTTTTATGGAAATAAAAACATAGTACTAGATGGCATATTTTTAATTTTTGGGACCTTTTGGCACCTTTGACTACCCCCTTGAGTGCCCAATTTTACCTCTCCTTATCAGCATATGGTAAAGCCTCATAGATTTCTAGGTACTGGTTTTCAAGAGAGTGTTTAGTTTTGTCATCCACGAATTGTAACACAAAGTCAAAAGTCTAAAAAACAAGAAAGAAACATGCTTTGTTGGTAAATTATTCCTTCAAATGGCAAATCTGTTCTTGTAGTGCCCAATGGTAAAATGCATTATTATTGCATGCACATGTCATTTTATTAGCTTTCCTTGTACTATAGTTGTAAAATAAAAAATATCAGTCAAAGGGCTTCATGCACTAAAAAGCAGAGCAATTCTGATCCAAACCAACTGCTCCTTAATGGATCAATAAAATGTTTGAAGACTAGAGAGGTCTCCAACAAATTGCTTTGCCTTGCAATGTATTGGAGGCCGCTCTTGCTTTCAGGGGGTTGAAAGTCCAATTTACATCAGTAGGTGTTTGCAAACTTTTATTTCACTGTCATCCCAGACAGGACACACACACACACATAGGATCCCCCCCCCCACCCCCAAGTAAAGTAACACGATGCAGGAAATGTAAAACTGCCCACCCCTATAAAAGGTTCCCTCCCTCTATCCATACCAGTGTTTTTACTATCCCAAAGTCAGGAGCGCAGGAAGTTTTTGTTTTCATTGTCCCTGGTAGGGGACATTCCATTCTGCCATTTTGGCAAGTCTATTTGCCTTCCTGGGGGAAGGCTAGCATTTGGGGAAGTCGGATGTTCAGGGACACCTTCCTTTAGTGGGCGAGTGTGCACAACAATAAACACGAAGTTTGGCCAGCTGCTGAACGCAAGCGTACGTTCCCGCAGCCCAAGACCACCACCACATGGGACTGCAATACAGAGTGGTAGTAGGATGAGTCCAGAGGGTTCTTAGGGAACTTGAGGTAAGGTGCTTTGGGTTATTTTTTTCATGTTTGTGAGCATACTGTTTGCTAGCCACATACATGTAGGTGTAGTATAAAAAGAAAAAGGGGGTATACAGGTAGGTGATCTGCTGGCTCTGTTATCTGCCTGACTGTGTAAGTACTATTCTGTTAAACCTAGGTTGGCTTAAATTTTTTTCGCTGGTTTCATTTTGGTTACTCATGTAGCCTACATATCTATTTTGTTTATATTACAGCATGTATGACCTTGAAACAACAGTGGCAGCTGGTTTGCCTAAAAAAAGCCACAGCCAAATCCAAACATATGATGCCAGATACACAGCAACCACCAGGCCCTGGTGCGAAAACTGCCATGGGGCAACCGACCCCACCATGCAAATACACCCTAGAAATGCCACTTATCCATTATCCACCTCCACAATCCCGCCATTGTCCACCTCCACATTGTACGTCCCATTGTCCACTTCCACAATGCCCCCACTGTCCACTTCCACATTGCCCCCACTGCCCCAACTGTCCACTCCCACATTACCCCCACTGCCCACTTCCACATTGCCTCCAGGCCCTCCACTGTCCACTTCCACATTGCCCCCATTGCCCCAACTGTCCATTTCCACATTGCCCCCACTGTCCACTTCCACAGTTCTCCCATTGCCCCAACTGACCACTTTCACAATGCCCCCACTGTCCATTTCCACATTGCCCCCAGGCCCCCCACTGTCCACTTCCACATTACCTCCACTGTCCACTTCCATATTGCCCTCACTGTCCATTTCCACATTGCCCCTAGGCCACCCACTGTCCAATTCCACATTGCCCCCACTACCACTTCCACATTACCCCCACTGTCAACTTCCACATTACCCCCATTGTCCACCTCCGCATTGCCCCACTGTTCACTCCACTTCCACATTCCCCCACTGTCCATGTCCACATTGCCACACCTGTCTACTTCCAAATTGCCCCCACTGTTCTCTTCCATATTGTACATTTCCAGTTCCAAATTGCCCCGACCCATTGTATACCTCCACTGCGTTCTTCAGCGGTGACCGCTGGGCAGATAGAGCAGCACTGAAGAACTCTCGCGCTCTTCTTCTGTTGCCTATGGTCTGCGCATGCACAGTCAAAAAACTTGATGCATCGAGTTCCCTGGCTGCGCATACGTGTGCATACAGGCCAAGGCAGAAGAAGAGGGCGGAAGGATGCCTGCTGAGCTGCTGTGGCGTAAGCAGGAGTTGACCAGGCAGCCGGGCCCCCTGGAGTGACGGGCCAGGTCGCAGTGGCGACCCCTGCGACCACGATAATTACGCCACTTTCATTGACAGCACCACTTACTATTGGTTAATGAACATTTCAGTCTCTCACCTACAGTGCTATCCACTCTGGGAGCGAGCGATTGGAGGAGCTGGACTGAGAGATGCCCTGACTGACAACTCATGCACTTGTCCCGCGCTGGTTATCCCGTGTGTATGTGTGCTGCCCCCGTCCTCTCTAGTCAGAGCCTACTCCATGGCTGATCCTCTCCTGCCTCACCTTTGTCATTAGTAGCCGAGGCAGTGCTGAGATCCAAGGCAATGGATATAAGGAGGAGCTGGGGCCACCTCTTGGCTGTGGGCTTGGTGCTGCTAACTTTCTGGGTGCAGGTAAATAATCAGCCCCTTCAGGAACTGTACATAATCCAAATTATCCCACGATTAACCACTTAAGCACCAGGAAATGTGCAACGCAATGTGTTGCAAGCCTCTCTAGTGCTTGTTAATGTTTGCATATATCCTTGAATGCAAGATAGGTATTTGAATACTTCTAGTATCCAAGGGAACATAATCTACATTTATATTCCTCTACAATTTTAAATCATATTTTTACACCTTAGCTGCATATAATTCTCATCTATCCCATCTCTAATAACTGCATATAATTCTCACCTATCCCACCTCTAATAAATGCATATAATTCTCACCTATCCCACCTCTAATAACTGCATATAATTCTCACCTATCCCACCCCTAATAACTGCATATAATTCTCATCTATCCCACCTCTAATAACTGCATATAATTCTCACCTATCCCACCCCTAATAACTGCATATAATTCTCACCTATCCCACCTCTAATAACTACATATAATTCTCATCTATCCCAACTCTAATAACTGCATATAATTATCACATATCCCACCCCTACTAACTGCATATAATTCTCACCTATCCCACCCCTAATAACTGCATATAATTCTCATCTATCCCATCTCTAATAACTGCATACAATTCTCACCTATCCCACCTCTAATAACTGCATATAATTCTCATCTATCCCACCTCTAATAACTGCATATAATTCTCACCTATACCACCCCTAATAACTGAATATAATCCTTATATATCCCACCTCTAATAACTGCATATAATTCTTATCTATCCCATCTCTAATAACTGCATATAATTCTCACCTATCCCACCTCTAATAACTGTATATAATTCTCATCTATCCCACCTCTAATAACTGCATATAATTCTCATCTATCCCACCTCTAATAACTGCATATAATTCTCACCTATCCCACCTCTAATAACTGCATATAATTCTCACCTATACCACCCCTAATAACTGAATATAATTCTCACCTATCCCACCCCTAATAACTGCATATAATTCTCACCTATCCCACCCCTAATAACTGCATATAATTCTCACCTATCCCACCTCTAATAACTGCATATAATTCTCACCTATCCCACCTCTAATAACTGCATATAATTCTCATCTATCCTACCTCTAATAACTGCATATAATTCTCATCTATCCCACCTCTAATAACTGCATATAATTTTCACCTATCCCACCTCTAACTGCATATAATTCTCATCTATCCCAACTCTAATAACTGCATATAAATATCACATATCCCACCCCTAATAACTGCATATAATTCTCACCTATCCGACCTCTAATAACTGCATATAATTCTCACCTATCCCACCTCTAATAACTGCATATAATTCTCACCTATCCCACCCCTAATAACTACATATAATTCTTACCTATTCCACCACTAATAACTGCATATAATTCTCACCTATCCCACCCCTAATAATTGCATATAATTCTCACCTATACCACCCCTAATAACTGAATATATCCCTTTGAAATGCTAGAGATGGCTTCAAGACATTGCATTGGAGACCTTTTTTGGGATATACACTTTTTCTACACCTCAACTGTATATAGTTCCCATTTATTCTTCAGTAAATGCAAATTATTCACATTTTATCCCTCAATAATTCAAATTCTTTTTTATTCCACCATAATTCACTTGTACTCCACGAGGTGAAAAAATGCAAACACTGGGCTAATTATATGGGAGACTTAACCCCTTCAGTGCCAGGGAGGTATCCAGAGCATTGTGTTGGATATCTCTCTGGCACTCCAAGGGTGTGCACAGTTTTGAGGGGTGTGGTAAGTTAAAGGTTAATAGGAAGGGTGAAGATGTAAGGTGATTAGCAGTAGTGGGCAACCTGAGGGGCTCCAGCTGTTCAAGAATACAATTCCCATAACCCCCCAATGAACCAAAGGCTGACAGTGAGGGGGCTTTTAACCTTGAACAGTTGGAGGGGCCCCGTCTGGTCCAGCTCTGAGACAGTGGGGAGAGGTGAGGTTAACACATTGAGTGCCAGAGGGGAGTGCAACGCATTGTATCCCCCTGTGGCACTCAAAGGGTTAATAGATGTCTAATAAGAAGGATGAGGTCAAAGGAGGGGGGCTCAAAATATGGGGAGAGGGGAGGTGAAAAGAAATCTAGTAGTGAGGGAGAGATGTAAGGTAAAAAGAGGGGTGTGGATATTAGGATTGGGAATGACCTAGGTGGAGCTATGGTGATGACAGGAGTTCTCCACCTAATGCCACACAAGCAATGACAAGCATTGATTGGCCGAGAAAGTCAGCTGTGGCTCTCAGCTTATCACTGCCTGCTACCCCTGGTGTAGTATAAGGTGGAGTGTAACTCTTGTCATCACCACACAGTCAAGAGGGTGTTACTGCGGGTGCCCTGGAACCCTGAATAAACCATACAACAACAGGGAATCCTAGTACCATATTAATTCAAAGGAACACTATAGTGTTAACAATACAAATGCATATTCCTTACGCCATAGTTACCTGGTGGCCATTTAGGTGACCATCCCCCAACTGCAGGGAGAAATTAAAAAAAAAAAAAAGGGTTTATTTAACTTTTCTCACTCACCCATTATTATTTTGTGTATCAGGGCAAGTAGATTATCATGAGTGACAAGTAAATTGGGCTCCCCTTTTAGTCCCTTGGACAAGTAGTTTTTTTTTTAATCTCCACACCCCTGTTCTTAGAAGAGACTTCCCCCTGGACGTACTTTTCCTCACTTTTGGAAACATGTTGCTGGAGACTTTTGGTCACAGCCCAAGGATTCTGGCTTCTTTTGTCCGTCCAGAGACAGACAGCCCTTAAATCAGAGAATACCTTTTCGTTCCCATAGTAGAGGATTGTCTTCAAAATCTTCTTCAGCAGTCCATGACCATCAATTTCCTGACACTTGTTATTTGATGGATCCTGTTTCCCTGGGTGGCAGGCTATGTTATTTCCTTCTTCATGGAAATCATTTCCTCAGATGCATGGGTCCTCAGACTTTTTCCAGAGGGGTACCAGAGTCCCCCCCACCTCACAGGTATGTTGAAACTTCACTGCCCAACTCTCAAGGTCGCAGGGATGTCTTTTTTCAAGTCTTACAAGATCTGATGTCCCAAGTTCTCTTTCCATTTCCCATACAGGAGAAAAGAGGCACCTATTCTCTACTGTTTCTGGCACCAAAAGCTCCAGCAAAATATTATCTGGTTATAGATCTAAGGTTGGTCAACAAGTATATTGGATGATAAAAGTTCAGGATGGAACCATCAAAGTCTACCATAGAATCCCTCAATCTAGGGTATTTTATGGCCACTGTAGATCTAACAGATGCCTATCTTCATGTTCCAATCCATCCAGCCCATCAGTGTTTTCTCAGAGTGACGGTACCAGTACAAGGGAAACTTCGGCACTTTCAATTTCATGCCCTGCCAATTAGTCTTTCTTCCTCTCCAAGAACATTTATGAAGATCTCAGACATCAATGCGGCTCATCTAAGACTGTGGGGCATCTCAATTATCCCTTATTTGGATGACTGGTTGGGGAAGGCCCCTTCCCTTTCCATCCTGCAGACTCAGCTAAAAGTTCTTATCCTCACTCTTCAAGCACTAGGCTGGAGTATCAATTGGGGAATTCAAATCTGGTTCCTACCCAGAGACAATGTTTTTTGTGGCTGATCTTTGATTCTAGCGTAGGCATGTCCTCATGCATTCTGGCAGTCCCTTGGGTTTTGCTGCACCTATGACCTATACAATCATTCTTTCTGAAGAAATGGGACAGACCGTCATCATCCCTGAACCTATCCCTGTGACTACTGCATCAGTTCAAAAAGTTGCTGAAATGGTGGCTAGCCAACAGTGATTTGTTAGCGGGTCTCTCCTGCCATGCTCCAGTACAGCGTGTCATAAAGACAGATGCCAGCAGCTCAGGACAGGGAGCACACCTTTACAATTTAATAGTTTAAGGTGTCTGGACATCAGTAGAAGCCTCCAGATCATCCAATTTCAAAGAACTCCTGGCGGCATGGAGAGCACTTTGACATTGGCTTCAGGTACTCTGAAGCAAAGCAGTCCAAATTCAGTAGGACAAATGATTTGTTGTTGCCTACATCAATCGATAGGGAGGTACCAGCAGCCCCGTCCTTCTGAAACATTCAATGATCATTTGTTCTTGGGCAGGGAATACCCTCTTACATCTATGGGCTACTCACCTCAGAGGAAGAGCAAATCAAGCTGTGGACTTTCTCAGAAGGTGCCACTTACTTCAGGGAGAGTGGTCCCTCAACCACAAATATCATACTCTTGGGGGCTCCCAGAGGTTGACTTAATGGTATCCAGGAAGATGACACGGTTCTTTTCTCTAAATAAGGGAAATCAACCAGAAGCTGTCAACGTTCTTATCCAAAAGTGGGGTTTTCATCTGGGGTATATTTTCCCACAGTTCCTGTTCTGCCAGGAGTCCTGAGGAAGATGATTCAAGGCAAAGCTGTGGTGAACTTCATTGCCCCCTTCTGGCAGGAGGGCAGAACATGCCTCCATTCTGTCTTCCAGATAGGCCAGATCTTCTTCATCATGGGCCTCTTCTTCACCCTAATCTGCAGATCTTCTCCCTGACAGCCTGGATGCTGAACAGAAACTCTTAAGCTCCAGGGCTAGTCAGATGCAGTTGTTGAAACCTTGATGCACAGTAAGAAAAAAGTTACATCTCTGGCTATCTTAAAATGTGGAAAGTGCTCTTTGCCTGGTGTACTTCTAGAAAAATAAATATCACCTATGTCCCCATACATTCCTTTCAACATAGATTGTGTGTGTGTGTTGTGTTCGGTCTTCTTTAACAGTGACAAGCCAAAAATGATGTGAGAGGCTCTGAACATGAACAAAAGCACAATGGCCTGTTCTCCGGCTAGTCACTACTCAAGAGCATCACATTTTATCTCTCTAGTGCCATTACAGAGGAGAAATTTCCACATACATATTAGACTAATCCCACCCATAAGGGCGGTCCAGTACCAAAATGATGGGCAAGTCCCCTCTGTGCCGTAAAAACAGCTAACCCCAGATGAAGTTTCGGCCTTATTTGGGTCTCGTCAATGAGGTGCAGCTGGCTTCCCTAGGCACTGTAATGGCACTAGAGAGCTAAAATGTGATGTCCTTGAGCGTGACTAGCCGAAGAACAAGCCATTGTGCTTTTGTTCGTGCTCAGAGCCTCTCACATCATTTTTTGGCTTGTTTCTGCAAAACACTTAGGGTCTTTCCCTAAGTATAAAGGGTAATCCAAACGTGGACCCTTTGCTCTCAGTGCCTAGGGAAGCCAGCTGCACCTCACTGACGAGTCCCAAATAAGGCCACGACGTACATCTGGGGTTAGCTGGTTTTTCCGTGCAGTGGGGACTTACCCATCATTTTGGCACTGGACTGCTCTTATGGGTAGGATTAGTCTAATATGCATGTGGAAATTTCTCCTCATGGCACTAGAGAGCTAAAATGTGATGCTCTTGAGCGGTGATTAGCCAGAGAACAGGCCATTGTCCTTTTGTTTGTGCTCAGAGCCTCTCACATCATTTTTTGGCTTGTTTCTACAAAACACTTAGGGTCTCTCCCTAAGCGTAAAGGGTAATCCAGACGTGGACCCCTTGCTCTCAGTGCCTAGGGAAGCCAGCTGCACCTCACTGACGAGGCCCAAATAAGGCCGAAATGTACATCTGGGGTTAGCTGGTTTTTCCATGCAGAGGGAACTTGCCCATCATTTTGGTACTGGACCGCCCTTATGGGTGGGATTAGTTTAATATGCATGTGGAAATTTCTCCTCTGTAATGGCACTTGAGAGCTAAAATGTGATGCTCTTCAGCGGTGACTAGCTAGAGAACAGGCCATTGTGCTTTTGTTCATGCTCAGAGCCTCTCACGTCATTTTTGGCTTGTTTCTTTAACAGGGAGTATCAATTGAATGCAGTATTGACAGGAAAAAAAGGAATTGTTTAAGGACCCAGAGCATTTAATACACAAGAAAACAGGTCAGTGACATTTACCAGGCTGTCAAATAAAGAGCACATTAAAATATTACTGATCTTAAAAAACAAAGAAACTATCAAAATATAATAGGCCTGCTGAGTGAAACAAGGGTACACTGATGGGGCCTAGTTTATTCATAAGCTATTGCAGTTCGAAGTGTTGTTTTTAATGTTAAAATGTTGGTGTGCGGAGAGATATTATATTGCAGTCTATGATAAAGGCTAGTCACAGACTACATTTATCCATAGAAAGTGATGATAACATATCTGCAACTAAATACATTTAAAGGGATAGTAATGTTTCATAATAAAAGCAGCTCTAATTAATCATCATAGTATTTGGACTTTGGATAGAGTCATTTCAATTCTGTCAGAGTTGTAGTTCAAGAGTAATTCAATGACAAAGTATCCCCCTCCCGCCCCTTTTACTGATGTAACACTATTCAGCCAGATCAGAAGGGAGGTGCCCAGGTAGACTGCAGAGAGGGACAATCTTCAATTAAGATAAGGGGAAAACCTGAAAAACTTGTCAATGGGGGCAGGGTTTTCATTGTTCTCATAGGAAGAAGATTGTCCCCTTCTGTTATCTGTCTGGTCTTACAATCAGATTCCACATCTGAGAAGAGATGGCTTACACTAAGTAAAAGGGCGGGAAGGGGAAACTTTGCTTGTGAATATCTCTCAAACCATAAAGGTTTGAGAGATAAGACTTATATCGTTCTTCATGTTTTTTTAATGCTTACAAAATATAATAAAGAGAAAACAAAGTATTACTATCCCTTTAAACTAATGATATTAAAATAAAGAACTGCAAACCATTTAGGTACCCTTATTTTACTCATTAGGAAAATCCCTACATTATACATTTTATTATAAGAGTATTATTATTATTATTTTTGCTTTACCAAAGGAATCTCTTTAACTGCAACTTAAAGTTTAATCCATTAAACCTTTGAGTGACAGAGTGGTACGGAATGCATTGCTTTGCAATGCATTCCGTACCACTCTGGCACTCAAAGGGTTAAGGACCAGAGAGATGTACAATGACAATAAATGGTTCAGTGCTCTCTAAGTGAATTTGAACTTTTAATTTTCCATTACCTCTCCAATGATGGTTGTTAAAAGGTCAGAGTAGTCCCCATAATAAATTTTAAGCCTTGGTATCACACAAAATACAGCCAGACATCCATTAGGCTTTAAAACCCGGGTTGCTTCTTGTATGAACTTTTCAAAGTCAAACCAATGAATACCAAATGCGACATTCAGCAGGTCCACTGAATTACTTTCCACTGAAATCCGTTCTGCTGGGCTTACACTACAGAGAGAATGTGTGAGAAGGAGAGGAAACAAGAGGACCTACTTAAGCAATGAATTGTCTATGTTGTCAGTGCAAGTTAGGTAAACTCAAATTATGCTGATTGGTACTTTCAATTGTCAGTATTATAGAGGAGTGAAACAATTCTGTAGGCTTGGAATTCATAAGAAGCTTGCTGGTTTGTTTTTTGTTTGCTGTTTTAACCAAGCAGAAGAAATCATGTGCTATAGAACATTCACTTAATTTCAGATGTCAGTTAAACAGGTTGCTGCTTGGGTCACATGTCTAAACAAGGCAGGAGAGCTACTTTGGAGTGGCATTAGGCAGGCCGGACTGCTGGATGACTTTGTCCCTCTTTCTTACTCTTCCCCACTGTCTCTCCCATTCTCACTCTCCATTTCACCTTCCATTGGTCCTTGCCTGTCTCCTCTCTCAGATTCGCACACCTCTCTTTTCCACACTCTTCTGTGCTGTCTCCCCTATCTCCTGCTCTCCCATTGCTAATGCTCCTTCCGCTCTCTCACTTGATTCATGTGTTCTCCTTGACCACTCCCCTCTCCACTGTCCAAACGTGATTTGTTTCAAATCGATTTAGACAGATCTAAAGTTTTCACTGAGTCCTCTTAATTGATCTGTGGAACTAACTGAAGCTGTGCTGCTAATCTCTAGTCACTATAACTAGGGCTAGCATATTTTTGGTGTAATTATTCTATAAGAAGTAAAATATTACTATGGTGAACAAGGCATTCTGTGTCCCCAGATATGAAAAATGCTATTGTGTCTTTTAAGAAAATTTCTCACAAATAATGCAGAATTTGATTAAATCACAAAAAGTAGCAAATATCCTGTGCCTCAATACTATATCATAGCACAGCTAATTTGCCTTCCTTTATACACTGGGTAGCTAGCAATATCATTTAGGGAGGAAGTAAAAAAAAAAAAAAAAATTCTGAGGCAAACCACTTGCGCCATGGGAGTGAAACAAATTTGAATTGATTTAAATGGGACTTTTAACCTCACTAATGCTAAAGAGGTAACTAACTCATAACTTACAATGTATTGGAGACCTCTCAAACATTCAAGATGTTAAAAACTTCATTTAAATACGTAGAAATTGTTGATGTTCCCTGTGGTGCAGTTGGCTTGCCCCAAAATTTCTCCAGTTCGTAGTAGCCTCAGTGCATATTTTTCACAGTGAGGCTGCCATATAAATATGGGGTTTGGAACTGAGGAGGACGAAGGGGTGGATAATCCCCCCTCCCAATTCAGTAGTGAATTATGCTTCTTGTCCCTGGATTTATCCTATATTTTATGTGTTTCTGACCCCTGTTCTCATTGAGCCAATTACCAGGAGCAGAGAACTGGTGTGTGAACCTCTGAGGAGAAGAACTGCGTATGCGGAGTTTATCTTCAGCTGTAGGAGTACAGTTTCAAACTTGCTATGAAAGTGTCCTAAAGGCAAGATTTAAACTAGTGCACCTACAGCTGAAGAGAAATCTTGAATACACCTTACGTGATAATGGAGGTTCATACACCTGTCATCTGCACTTGGCAACTGGCTTAGTGCAAGCAGGGGTCAGAAACATGAAAATGTATTTATTGGAGAAAGCAAGAATCTTAATCATCAACAAAAGAAAGTCTGTTCTCCCCTTCTACCCCTGGATTCCAATATGTTAGCCTCCATCTAAACATTCCCCCGCCCATTAACTGCTTTATTTAATTGGCTACATAGCGTTCACTACCCTGATGGTATGATCCTGAAACACACTTTTGCATTTAATTCTTTGAGTGCCATAGGGTATCCAACACATTGCTTTGCAATGCTTTGTATTCTCCTCCGGTACTTAATGGGTTATAATGCATTAATGACAGAGAGAAAGGTGTTATATCAATGCATTGTAAAGCAATGTGTTGTGCAACTTCATGGCATGGCATGGAAAGACTTAATCCATAGTGCCACAGGTTGAACACACACCAACTCAGTATAGAAGAAACTCTGAGTGCCCAGGGATGTTAAAACCTCTGCCACCCAAAAGTGTTAGTTAACTCTTTCAGTGCCAGATAAGTATATGGTATTATGTGACTTGTGACTCTTAATGGATTAATCCACTTCAACCCCAATGAGTGCCAGAGGGTCGGGCAACATCTTGGCATTCAGAGTTAATGCTATACATAAGTGTTCAACCTGTGGCTCTCCAAAGTGTTCAGGTGGTTAAAAGTTTCATTTAAATCATTTGCATTTTTGGTCTCCATTGGTGTAATTTGCTCCTTAACTATATATTTGATGTTCTCTAAATTGACTTTTTTAATTTTAGTGTTATAATGGTAGGAGCCAAGTTTCACAAAATAGCTATCAGCAATAGATCAGCTTTTGCTGGACTACAACAAACATCATACTCAGCCAGCCCAACAGCTTAAGAACTGCTACTGATGCTGATCTAGAGAGTAACATCACGGTTAGCTAAGAAACCTGATCTAACAGAAACTACTCAAAAGAGCATTTATGGGAGGGAGATGTACTAAGGGGAGATAGAGAGGACATAACTTCCCAGGTTATATAGCTTTTCCACTTCCTATGTTATGCTATCCATGAACTAAGAATTTTCAAGTGGAAGAGGTCTTAGTGCATAGGGGGTCTCGATTCTATTACCTGCACCAAAACCAGCGCTACAGTAAAAATAAGTAACGTGTATTTTGAAAACATGTGTTTTACCTGTATTCTATTGCAGAACCACAGTAAAACAAAACCAGAGTAGACAACACATTTCGACATACTGACAAAAATGGCGCTGTCTGCATCTATTCAACTACCTCCTAAAAAACACACTAAATGTCAAAGACCAAGGAAATAGGTGTCTGACGACAGAAAGATCAAGTTTAGTGTTGGATATGTTCCTCACATTATTGAAATCCGACACAGAGTGCCCCATTTAGACAAATTAACCCTTCCTTTTAAATTCGACTTATAGTGGTTTCTTTCTCCATTTTAATTTGACAAATATTGCTCCCTTTCGACATATTAACCCTCCCCCATTGAAAATCGACTTATAATGCTCCCATGGAGTTCTTTCTCCATTTTAATTCCACTGGTATTGCCCCCTTCGAAATATTAACAATCCCTCTTTGAAATTGGACTTATAGTGCTCCCATGACGTTCTTTCTCCATTTTAATTCGACATTGTTTATTCTACAATTTAAATCACATGCTTTCCATTGTATATGTATTGCATAATTAACCCTATGGGTACCAGAGAGGCAGCAATGTATTGCAATGTGTTTGCTACCCCTCTGGTACTCAAAGGTAGGGATGGGCGAACATTTTCGCCTCAAATTGAAATCAGTGAATAATGGCACTTTCCGCTTGGCGAATAATTTCCTGCGAAAAGTGCAGATTTTCTTCTTTTTGAAATCAATGGGAAGAAAAATATTTCTCCACCACACAAAAGTTTTCTACAGCCATATAAAAGGATGTCAGGCTCTCACAGCATGCCATTTTGTGTTTGTGAGAGGAGAGAGCAGTGAGTTTTTTGAGCTAGAGAAGACAGGGAAATTGAAGTTTAATTTAGGGAATCTTTTAGGTATGACATTTGTTCTGTTAGGAGAGTCAATGGGGCACACTGTGGAAAAGAAATGAGGAAGGAGGTTGACCCAAAATATCCAAAATTCCATGTGACTGACTGGCAAGGCACAGGCAGCTAAGGACCTATTTGCTTGCTGATCTTGCTGTTGTTGTCTCTGTGCTGGGTGGGGAAGTCTGGGGATAGACATTGTTGATTTTGTTTTTCAGTTATATTTTTTTTGGGACAGACTGTGATAAGACAACAGGGTGGACAACTTAAAAAAAAAAATAATAAGTGAAAAAAATAAAAAACATAAAGAAAAAAGAATAAAGAACTACATTTATTAGGTGACACTGACAGACACCTGACTGGGCTTAGGCAAGGCATCATACAGCTCCATGAGTTTTGTTATGTACCGTACAGTAAAAAAACACAGTGTAGTTGTCCAATGCACAAGGGAAAGGGGGAGGGGTGGAGCAATGCATGGACATGAGAGTAAAGTAGTAGTCCAAAAACCTACTGCAGCAATGGTTGTTGCAGTGTGTGCAATCAATGATGATGATCCCTTTACTCCAAGGGAGGATGCAGTTTGTCAAGGTCCCAGCAAAACTGGGTCCAGCACCACCAGTGCCAGTAGAAATATAGAACCATATAAGAAGAACACTGAAGACGACAACAAGTCACATTAAAGTGTTGATGATGCTGGCAATAGCATAATACAGGAAAGTGTAGCAGCTGAGCCACCTGCTGCATCAGATAGTGAGACAAACAAGCACCAAAACAACCATTCTCAAAGTAGTAGGGAACTTTGTTACAGTACAAATAAATTGTTTTAGACCTCCAAAACCTTAGTATGGGTAGTAGTGGGCAAGAACTGTCGGGTGATGCTACTGAGGATGACCTAAAGATGACTGATGATGATGCAGATCTATATCCCTCCAGCATCCTTCTCTTGTTCAGATACAGATGAAGTTGAAAATGAGGATGATGACATGGCTATAAGGTTATCAGAAAGTCAAAGGCTGAATCTTCCACCACTTTTGTTTGAGAAAGCCATTGTAAAGTCTGATCCTGGACAGGCACGTGTCAAAAAGCACACAGTCACCCTATCAGTCATCAAGCAGCAATGTTGGGAGACTAAGGGCTAGATTTAAAGGCAGCCGTTAGCCAAAAAAAAGACTAACGGGTGTCTTTACATGCAGTTCATGTAATCCTCATTAGCTGTTTATGGGACGATGCCCATAACACACTGAGGGCATTTGAAGTGAGCCTGACTTTATATATGGGCAGGCTCACTTCTATTGCCCTCACTGCCATTGGCTGGGATGTTCTTCACATCCCAGCCAACCAGATTTGAGCGGCTGTTCTTGAATCTGGTTGGCTGGGATGTGAAAAACATTCTAGCCAATGGCAGTGAAGGGCAATAGAAGTGAGCCTGCCCATATATAAAGGCAGGCTCACTTCAAATGCCCTCAGTGTGTTACGGGCATCGGCCCGTACACAGCTAATGAGGATCATCGTGGGACATTTCTGTCTCCGCCGCCGCCGCCCTCGCGGCCGCTCCAAGCGGCGGAGACAACAACTATCAGCTAAGTAAAAGTGGGCATGTGTGAATTACATTGATTGCTGAATCTATGGACCTTTTTATTCATGGGCATGTATTTTATGGGGGATTACATGGAGGCATATGTAGCTATATGTATGGCACACTAAAATTACACCCTTTGAGTGACAGTGAGGTACGCAACGCATTGCTTTGCAATGCATTGCGTACCCCTCTGCCACTCAAAGGTTTCTGCAATGTATTTGTTCATGCTTAATACTAATATATTTCTTTTTTTTCACAGAGAGAATGCGGAAGACTGAAGAAAGAAGACAGAAAGATGAGAGGAGAGAAGACAGAAGGACAGTGGATGACACGTAAGTGTAACATGGATCTGTTAACGATCGGTGCTTGGCAGTATGTCAAGCACCGATAGTTAATTGTTTTTCACTGTTCAGTTACCAATATCGTTGCTTTTAGCGGCGTTTTGGGAGCTAAACGCACCAAACAGACATTCAGCCACAAGACTGTTTTTGTGGCTTAACGTCCTTTGGAGTTCTAGCTGGTAAGGACTTTGAATACCGCGTTAAACATGTTAGTTTAACAGCTGGTATTCACTTTGGCCCTACCAGCTATGTTAACGGCTGGCTTTAAATCTAGCCCTAACATTCTTAAAAATGAACCAACATCTCATACCATCTGAGTATCAGGTAGCAGAAACCCCACATGACAGAGAAAGCCAGGACAAATATATTAACAGCAGGACAGATTGGAGGACGGATGTGAAAAAGGGTTTCCACCATCTACCCCAATAGGGACCACTGCTATGAGCAACAAGTAATGTGTGTCAATAATCTGAGGAGGTTAGCGTATGACAATGGTAAAAATACATACACAAATCACACCATGCCAGTCCCCCACCACCACCACTACCATACACATCTGCCACATTGTAGGTTGTACTTTATTTTTTTTTTATTATTTGACATCATCATTGACACGGAGTGACTAAGAATAACACACTGACAAGTATAAAATGAACTTAATGTAAAACTTTATTAAGTAATGAAAAAGGCAGGATAACGGCAACAGGCAAATAAATGACACAGTAGTATGAAACTGAAGTAAGTGGCAGTAGATAGTGGCACACCTTCATGAGACCAGAGAGGAACAGTGTAGGCACTTTCCTCACCCTTCACAGGACAGGTGGTTAGCAATGGAATGGCCCTGGACTACATGGTAAGGTGGGTAAAGTGCAGAGCACTCTGTACCCTGATAGGATGGCACACCTTCACGAGACCAGAGAGGAACAGTGTAGGCACTTTCCTCACCCTTCACAGGACAGGTGGACAACAACAGAATGGCCCTGGGACTACATGTAAGTGCGAGGGCAGTGCAGAGCACTCCCAAGCACAGAGTCTGCAAATGAAAGGAGTAGACCAGTATCCCCACAGGGGATACACAAGGTGGTAGCTGAGGATGAAGGCTAGGCAACATGGAGTGGTACGGCCACGGGAGGTCAGACACACAGAGTGACCATTAAGCGCAGCTTCCAATGGAATCGAGAGCAAAGCGGAAGACACAGGCAGCACAACAACCAACCCGTACAACGGGAAGGTAACAGAGCGCAACTTAAGGGTAAATCAGAAGGCAGGCAAGGATCACACCGGATCGGGTAGTCAGACGTCGCCAATGGTCATAACCGGAACGGGTAGTCAGTGAAGCCAGAGGTCAGAACCAGAACGGGTAGTCAGATGAGCCAGGAGTCAGAACCGGAATGGGTAGTCAGGCAAGCCAGGACTCGGAACCGGAACGGTCGTCAGATGAGCCAGGAGTTGGAACCGGAACGGTAGACAGACGAGCCAGGAGTCAGAACCGGAACGGGTAGTCAGACGTAGCCAGGTAATACACAGGAATGGTAATGCACCAACACAGAAATAAGCTCAGGTACAACACAAAAACGCAACAGGAATGACACAGGTAGGGGTTTAAAATCCCTGATGGGTAGGTAGAGCAATTACCTCTTCAGTGTGATGCCCTATAAGAATAGCGACTCAGCAAGGGCTACAGTTAGAATGTAAACAATGTCGCTTCAGGGCAATGTCAGTCACAGGTAATCACAGGCACCGTGATAATTATGAATATGTGCCAGTGTCACTTAAGCAGGAAGTTGTGTTGTGGGCAAAGGACAAATGCATTCTGTATGCTAACACATTTTTCAAGCCATATGTTGCTGTAGGACTCACAACTTTCACTTTCAGTCACTTATTTCTAAACTTCAGCCCTCAGAAGAAGTAATATTACAGTGGGAAATGTAGTAGCTATTGGAAATATAGGTGAAAAATGTGTTAAAATATGCGAAAAGGAGGACATTTTTGCATAGGCGGAAAGGTGGACTTTTTCACAGGAAAACAGAAAAATCTGAAAGTTTTCGCAAAAAGTCATGTGACTTATCACCCACCCCTACTCAAAGGGTTAATAGGCAAGGTATGTGGCTTCATACCTTGCCTGTATCTGTGTAATAAATGTTATTTTGTTTTATAAATTTTATTTTATTAAAAAAAAAGTTCAGACCTAAAGGGGGCAGAATAAATTATGTAAATAATATAAAACCTAAACCCTATGTATACCTAAATAAAATATATACCTAAATAAAATACAGCAAGCATTAATAACCAGGTAGCATAAAAGAAGTTTAATGATAAAACACAAAAATATAACCAAGATAGCTTTCCCAAATTAATCACATAATATAGTCCATATATGTATATATATATATATATATAGATTGTAGTTCAAAAACCGCACTCACAGGACTTCCAAAGAATGTAATTTATGCGAGTTTTATTATCAACGTTTCGGCCCTACCTTGGGCCTTTATCTATCTTGATAAAGGCCCAAGGTAGGGCCGAAACGTTGATAATAAAACTCGCATAAATTACATTCTTTGGAAGTCCTGTGAGTGCGGTTTTTGAACTACAATCTGTATGCTGCATATTGGAATTGTCACCCAGGCAAGTACACATTACATTGGAGAGTGCTGGAACACGGCTGTTTTATATATATATATATATATATATATATATATATATATATATATATATATATATACATATATATATATATATATATATATATATATATATATATAAAATGACTAGTGGTACCATTAGAATCTGTGATGTTAAATAAAATGTTCATTCGAGGCTGTGTAATTGGATATAGAGTAAAGTCCTCCATTACCTCTCCCGTCTATAGATAATAAAAAGTAAGTCTCCCACTCCTCGCTTTCCCGCCCTGGTGTGGAAACAGATATTTCTCCCGTCTGTGAGAGGAGACTTCCCATACTACACATGGACGGGAGGAACATCTGTTTCCACATATCACAGTTCCCGTGATCCATCTGTCACTCTCACTTGTGCTGCTCCCTTATTGGTTGAGCTGTGTTGGCCCGCCCCGGTGACCTTTTTATTCTGGCCATTGGCACCTGTCAGGTGCCCTTTCGTGGTGTTCCAGAGCCAGTGCTGCTGTTGCTGTGTTCCAGTGTTCCTGATCTCCTGTGTACCGATTTGGCCTGTACTGACTACGCTCCTGTGTTCTTGTCCCGTGATCTGACACGGCCTGGCTGATGTTCCTGCTCGTTGCTGATCTAGCTTGTCTGCGAATCTCCTCTGTGATCTGACCCAGCCTGGCTGACGTTCCTGCTCATTGCTGATCTGGCTTGTCTGCGAATCTCCTCCGTGATCTGACCTAGCCTGGCTGACTTCCTGCTCCTGGACCTGTTCCGGATTTCTACTGCTCCAGTCTACAGCTCCTGTTGTCGCCTCGGCGACATTCTGATCGCTGCAGCGTTTGGGTCTGAGCCTTTCGAGATTGCTGTATTAACTCCTGCTGAGCCGCATCTCCTGAGCTGAGCCTTCCATTTCTCTGTGCATTGTATCAAGTATAGCTTAGTCTCATTGGCACTTGCTGTGCTGTATCGCTACTCTACGAGCCTCTGATCACTTGTGTGCTTCCTTCTACCTCGCTGCCACCGTTAACCCTTGCTGAGCCGTTCCCATATACACTGCTTCTGCTCAGTCGGCCACGTTGTGGGCCTCTGTTGTTGGCGGCTCAATTGTTATCTGCAGAGCAGTAGTTCTCCGTTAATGCGCCCGTGGGAGGTGCTATTGGCTCAAGCAGTGCAGCAACCGGTGGTCTCCGTTACGCCCGCGGGGGCTATTGGCTCAAGCGATTCCAATACTGTTGGTCTCCAGTATACGCCCGTGGGGGCTATTGACTCAAGCTATCAGGATACTGTTGGTCTCAGTTACTCCCGTGGGGGCTATTTGCTCAAGCAATCCCGATACTGTTGGTCCGTTACTCCCGTGGGGGCTATTGGCTCAAGTGATCCCAATACTGTTGGTCTCCGTTATACACCCGTGGGGGCTATCAAACAACTACCCTGCAGCTTCAGTCTCTGTCGCAGCTCTTTCAGCAGCTCTACACATTTATGGACTTAAGGTGTTGTGTGATCTAGCACCTATTGCTGCCTTTGTTCACCTAGGGCGTGCCTACACCACATTTGAGACTGATTATCCTTTGTACTTAACCATTCATTGCCAGTCGCGGTTTTGCCTATTCTGTGACTGTACTAAAATATATAGTATCCCTGTTCTGTATTCTGGTCTTGAGAAGGCCTATGTAGCCTATATTCTGCTATTCACAGTACTGCCTGTAGAGGGCAATCTTGTTACTGTTTTTTTTCTAATAAAACTGTGTTTTATTTTAATCCTCTGTCTGAGTGTCTGAAAAACCATTACACCACACCAGGATGGGAGAGGTAATGGAGGACTTTATATAGAATTACACAACCTCGGATGAACATTTTATTTAACATCACTAGTGATTTCTATAAAAAAAAAAAAAAAAAAAAAAAAAAAAAAAAAATATATATATATATATATATATATATATATATATATATATATATACATATATATATATATATATATAAACATGTAACACAGATACTAATAACCTGAGGTAGTGGGACACATTGACTAAATCAATGTAATACAATATATCTATAGAAGATATGTAGGTGCACGTCCCATAAAGGATAGTATACAAAGTACTCAGCCTGGGAGGTCCCTGGTTGCAGAGAGATAACACACATCACTGGAATATTCAATCCAAGTAAAAAAGTTTATTCCATCATCTAAAACCGAATGTTTTCGGTCCTCACACAGACCATCATCAGGGCAAATGCAAATGGAGAACCATATAACATATGTGTAACATTGTTACAGGCTTTAGTGAAAATGATGGCAATTGTCACCTGCATTGATCACCTATCCTACTGGATAGGCGATCATTGCTAGGGGGGTGTAAGGAAGGGTCCTGATGCCCCCTTGAGGTATGAACTATTTTTTACATACAATAAAAAATAACATTTAGTACATATATACAGGCAAGGCATGCAGCCGCATACCTTGCCTATTAACCCATTGAGTACCAGTGGGGTAGCAAACAAATAGCAATGCATTGCTACCTCTCTGGTACTTATAAGGTTAATCATGCAATACATATACAGAAAGGGCAAGTTGATTTAAATTGGAGAATAAACAATGTCAAATTAAAATGGAGAAAGTCTTTGGACCACTATCAGTCGAATTTCAAATGGGGGGTTAATATGTCGAATGTGAACAATATTTATTGAATTAAAATGTGAAAGAAGGTCATGGGAGCAGTATAAGTCAAATTTCAAATGGGGGTTAATATGTCAAAGGGGGACACTCTATTTTGGATTTCTATGATGTATACTGTATTCTGCACTGCTTGGGTTCGAACAACGATGGTTTTGAAACCTTCGTTGTGGCTTCTACACCTCAACTCTGAGGTGCAGGATTACAGACAGAAAATGTAACCACAAAACATGCAGTAATACTGAATGTAGGTAATAGAATGCTACTTGCATGTTGTTTTTAGTTGTTTCCTATGGGCTTTCATTTGACTGGCGGTGCATATAATTACTGGTTTTGTTTTCACAACTTGGTAATAAGATACTAAATCCTGACTTAAAAAAACACAACACCTGGGTTTTTTTTAGTGTTGGTAATAATATCGAGGCCAGGATCTGTAGAATAAAATAGAAATTGATGAAGTGATATCACTGGAGAAGTCATCTCCATATTATCTCCTCTTTATCACACCTTAGTGCATAACCCCTCCTTGCATAGGAGCCATGGAGTACATTCAGGTACTGAAAGCATAGCAATTGTGAAGCAAATAAACTATATTAGAGGAGCAAATAGTCCCAAAACACCATTGATTCAAATAATCTTTGATTCAATGAGAGACCTTTCTAGCATTTAATGGATCAGAAGCTTCATTTAAATCAATGGGAACTTAATTTGCCCCTATGATGTAATGAGTTTATTCCATCCTGTGTAAGACCATATGTCTTACGACAAAGAAAAAAACAAAAAAAAAAACATGTCTCCACTGTAAATGTCTTGGATTAGGAGGAAAACATGGTGGAATGCTGTGGATAAATTTGAACATGTTTTGTGTGATACTTCTGATGTATAAGTCAATATACTCACTGGTAGGAGATGTTATCTTGTGAAGTAACTGCTCGGGCTTGATTTATCTGAGACTCAGAAATGTCTGTCCCAATCACAGTGTTGAAATGAATAGCCAGTTCTCTAGTATATCTTCCTGTCCCACAAGCAACATCCACTGCGAGCTCAAAGGGCTTCCCTTTCTGGAGATAAATAGAGAATAAACCTCTAATGCAGTGATTAACAACTTTACTCTTTACTTGGAAGCATGACGAACCCTGTAGAAGCTGATTGGCTGGGAGGAGTGTAAGCACACATCCCAGCCAATTGGAGGCTGCCAATTATTTTGAATCGAGACTAGCATATAAAAGCCAGCCTCGGTTCAAAATTCCGGCAGTCTGTCTCGGGCAATGGCCCGAAAGGTAGAGAAGGGGATGGTTTGACACTACACATGCCTGCCACTGCCAGGGAGGTAGCGGAAGCATAGGCAAATGGGCACATTGGGCATCATTATTTAGAAAATAAAAGCAAATTAAGAGACTTTGGATTTTTGAAACAAAAAGAAGATGCCACACATTTTAAACCCTTTGAGCACTGGAGGGTTACCCCTTCGGCGCTCAATGGGTTAACTGTGTCATCTTTGGAGGGCTTTATTTTCTTTCTTTCTTTCTTTCTTTCTTTTTTTTTTACAAAATATAGAACTAAATGATGATTTTTTTTTTTTTTTACAAGATTGAAGTGAAAAAGAAGAAAGAAGACAAGGTTAAAGGTGAAGATGGTAAGTTTTTATCTGTCGGGACATGTGTTAATTCTTGGTAGATTAACCCTATGAGTGCCATTGGGATATGCAACACTGTACAATGTGTTGCATACCCCAATGGCACTCATAAGGTTAATATTTTTCTTTTTTTCAACCACAAGTATGTGTTGGAAATGCATACCAGTGGTTTTCACCGCATGATAGGGACTCTGAGCATCCTTTTCATGGAGCAGGTTTTTCACCATGTAATGCGCAATACTTAACATGTGGTGAAGCCACCACATGCAATAGGACAGCAAATACTATTTGTTTTACGTGATGTCCAGTGGGCACATATTTTGTGCCTGTTGTACATTTTTGTACAGCAGTGCTTCTTGACAGCACAATTAATAGTATATCTATATTGTGAATTGTGCTGGTCAGTTCTCATGCAGATTGCAAGCACTGGTACTTCTGTTTCCCTTATTTGATTTTCACTGTCATAATTTACCCTTTGCTTTCTGGGAAGACATTGATTCATTAGTTTGCAGTGAAATTTAGAACTCACATTCTGAGTACATACTATTATTACCCATGAAACTTCCCATTCTTTTTTAACAATTTTTAACCTCAAAATGAAACAGGAGAAAAATTGCCCCATCCCGCTGTAGATTTTCTGCTTTTTTCCATCTTTCTCATTGCGATCCCTACTGGAATAGTATAAAAGGGAGTTAAGGTCCTACAGCATATCTGTCTATGTTTGTTAGAGAGAGAGAAAAAGCAGCACAGTTTTGGAGCTAGAGAAGATTGGAGTTTAAGATTAGTTTAGGTAGTCTGTTGGGCAGGCACTTTGTTCTCTGTGTTAGGGGAGACTGGGGGCATGTGAAGAGAGAAAGATTTACCCAAAATACCACAAAGTCTTGTTTGACTGTGAAGAGACAGGCAGGCAATCCAAGTTCCTATTTGTTCTGGCTCAGCCTGTGACTGATGGATATACTTTTGCAAGCTAATACATAAGAGACATAGAATTTGATGGCAGAAAACCATTCAGTTGATCTAGTTTGCCCTTTTTCCTACTGTAAAAACGTCAAACCTTATTTGGTCCTTGGATCTTATGTTCAGTACAGTCTTATGCTTATCTCATGCATGCTTAAATTCTGTCACATCTACCACTTCTGCTGGTCCACTTTTCCTCTTATCTACTACCCTTTCAGTGAAGTAAAACTTTCTTACATTACATCTAAACCTCTGTTCCTCTAGTTTTAGGCTATGGTTTCTTGTCCTAACATTTATCTTCCTTTGAAGTGTACTTCCCTCCTGCACTTTGTTAAATACCTTCATGTATTTGAATGTTTCTATCATATCCCCTGTCTCTCTCTTCTCTCCTCCAAACTATACAGGTCCAGTTCCTTTAGTCTATCCTGATATTTCTTTTCCTGAAAACCATTCACCATTGTAGAAGTCTCTGAATTATCGCTAGAGTATATATCCTACTGTAAGCAATACTCTAGGTGAAGTCTAACCAGAGATCTGTAGAGTGGCATGACCACTTCCCTTTTTCTGCTACTAATGCCCCTAGCTATACAGCTCAGCACCCTGCTTATATTATCTGCAGCTTTATTACATTATCTGCCTACCTTTAAGTCATCAGAAATAATTACTCCCAAATCCCTTTCCTC
Organism: Rhinophrynus dorsalis; assembly: GCA_037306005.1. Taxonomy (NCBI): domain Eukaryota; kingdom Metazoa; phylum Chordata; class Amphibia; order Anura; family Rhinophrynidae; genus Rhinophrynus; species Rhinophrynus dorsalis. The sequence continues at coordinate 166,805,326 of CM074725.1, read as the reverse complement.
TGTTGTCTCTGACAGCACAGTATCCTTAATACTATATACTGCCTTTGGATTTTTGCGTTCCAAGTGCATTATTTTACAATTATCAACATTAAACTGCAGCTGCCGCACTCTTGTCCAGTCTTCTAATTTACCTAAATATATTGTCATTTGGCTTATTCCCCCAGGATTGTCTACCATGTCGCAGATCTTTGTATCATCTGCAAAAAGGCATACTTTATCTTGAAGACGTTTTGCAATATCACAGACAAATACAACTGATACTGACTCCAACAACAACCAGAAGAGGGTGGACTAGTATAATGAGTAAGCTCTTTCCTCATCCTATACTGTAAAAAGTTAAAATTGCAGTGACATTGGGAGAGAGGGTAATTAATACTCTTGATGTTAGGAGTAGGCAGAAGGGCAGTTACAGTTGCACTTGCAGAGACTGTTAAAAAAATAAAAGTAATAAAAAAATATTTTGACAGATAGGAGACAGTGGCAGTGACTATAACAAGCGCTAAGGCTGACCTTGACAGATACTAGAGAAAGAAACTTATGATGATACTGTATTTTGTAAAGAGTAAGACATCACAAGCAAACAGTTCTGTTGTGTACTTTACTGTTAAAATCCACAATACTTTTAAAATGTCTCTTATAATTTGAATAGATTTATGGAATTCAAGTTAAAGGGACAACAATATCTAAAATGATTATGCCTGGGGTCATATACACTTAAATATCATGTACATCATGGTAGATTCTGTTGTTCTCGGTTGCCTAGAATCAAGTCTTACGTGCTCTGAGGGAACAGCCATTACACCCTTCTCACTCTTCCAAATGATTGTCAATTGGACCTCGAGATAAACCAAACACCAAAATCATTAGATGTCTCTTCATTAAACCCTTGGATTCTAGAACTGTCTCCAGGAGATCTCTGACCTCCAAGGAGTTAATAGACAAAAGTGGACAGGAACACCTTCCTGTAAACCACCATATCAAACAAGTTTAAGGTATCTGCAGCACTCAAAGAGTAAAAGAAACAACAGCATCAGTACATGAACATGGGGTCATATGCACTTGAGTGCCAGAGGGGCAAGCAATGCTCTGGACTACAGTGCGTTGCTCAGCCATCTGGCACTCAAAGGCTTTCATTTTCCTGGGCATACTCAGAAAATGTCTCTGTTTGTTTTCTGAGGCCTAAAATCCAGCCTTACACACATGCTCTGTGGGAGTAATAGCCATACTGCCTTCCTGTCCTGCCACTTCCATTGCCACAAATGAATGGGCATCATAGCAGCCAAAGGGGTTAACCAGATACAAAACACATATTACGCTTTTCTATATTAACCTTTGGATGCTAGAGAAGTCTTCAACCTTCAAGGAGTTAATACAAAAAAGTGACACCTTCCTGACTGTAGACCAGAGTATCAGATTTTTGAAGGCATTTGCAGCTGTGAAGGAGTTAAAGGGAAAACAGCATCTAAACATGAACATGAGGTCATATACACTTAAGCCTTTGAGTGCCAGAGAGGTAAGCAATGCATTGTTCAACCCCGTGTTTAAGTATGTTTGTACTTCAGTGAGGTTTTCACATATGATTGCCCATCCCTGGTCAGCATTAAATACAGTAGTCAATGTCACCCTTTGTCATAAATTAACCCCTTGAAGACCAAAGGTGTACAATGGGAATTGCTTTTCAAGGAATTGTGCACCATTCAGATTTAAGATGCAATCAAGCATGAAGCTCTGCACAATGAATTGCAAAGTAATGCACATTGCGTACCCATTTGTTCTTGAAGGGGTTAACTTGTGACAAAAAGAGGAGTTTGACTACTGAGTAGGTTTAACGTCAGACAGAGATGGGCAATCACATTATGAGGAGTGACTACTTTGTACTGGGTCTAAAGCTGTCCAGAAATCGGCAATGGATTGTATACTCTTCTGGCACTCAAAGTGTTAAATCTTAACCCAGTAGACAGTGTTATCTTTTGTCACAATTCAACACCTGACCTATCAAATGTCCAATATGCATTGCTTTGCAAAGCATTGTGCACTCCACTGATCCTCAAAATCCTCAAGCATGATGCTCATGTTTGATTAACCTCTTGAATATCAGATAGGTGCACAATGCCTTGCAAAGAATGCACACTGGACATCCATTTGATAGAGAGGTTACATTGTGACAAAGGATAACATTGTCATTGGCTACTGGTTTAAGGTGTACCCTTTTGACTATATCTATATAATTACTGTGTGTAACAGAAACACTACATAGGTAGTGTTTCAATATAAGTAAATTAAGTGGTGCACATCCCATAAAGTTTCTACAAATGTACTCAGCCTGGGTATCCAGTTGAGAGAGAGCACTCATCAGACAAGTGGAGAATAGAAGAAACTTTAGTAATCCATCAGAGCGATGACAAATATTTTTGGTCCAGAATGGAACCTTACTCAGGGCATATCACAACCCTTGCTCCACAGCTATTTAAATGTTATCTTACAAAAAGACTGACAACAGAGCCTTGAGGTTGGGGGCCTGGAACAGTCTGCTGACATCACAGGTTGCTTACATCAAAGGCTCAGCAGCATCAGCAGGCACAAAAAACAAATTAAATAAACAATAACCAATACTACAAGAAGAAAAAAGAGGAAATGTCAAGAAAACAAAAGTAAGAGAACATTTAAATAGCTCTGGAGTAAGGGTTGTGATATGCCCCAATCTGGACCAAAAACGTTTGGTATATCTCTATTAAGGTTTCTTCTTCTATTCTCCACCTGTCTAATGAGTGCTGTCTCTCCACTGGATACCCAGGCTGAGTACATTTATTTATATATAATTACTGTGTATAACAGAAGCACTTACCTAGGTAGGAGACAATCATACAGCAGTCAGGTGACTCTAATTACTGTGTGTAACAGAAGTACTTAAAGGGTTAGTAATGTTTCACAATAAAAGCAACTCCAATTAATCTTCATAGTATTTGGGCCACATGGAGCGTGTTATTTCAATACTGTCAGAGTTGTAGTTCAAGAGTAATTGAATGATAAAGTATCCCTTCCTGCCCCTTTTACTGATGTAATACTGCTCACCTCAGAACAGCAAGACTGTCCAGATGGATTGTAGGGAGGATCAATCTTCAGTAAGCATAAGGAAAAACATGAAAAATCTGTCAAGGGGAACAAGGTTTTCCCTTATGCTCACTTTAAGAAGATTGTCTCTTGCTGGTAGCTGTCTGGTCAAGTGTAGGGATGGATGAAAAATGTTCACCTCAAACTGAAATCTGCGAAAAATGGCACTTTCCACTTGGCAAATAATTTCCCACAAAAAAGGGCAGATTTTTCACTTTTTTCCACTTTTTCGCCTAGCTCATTCCATTGAAATCAATGGAAACACTGAATTTACGAAAAACACATAGCAAATATTATTTTATTTCCCAAAGGCATAGTATAAAAGGGGCATGAGGATGCCTGTGTTGGTGAGGTGTGGAGAAAGAATTGGTTGAACAGGGGATGATTTTTTGGGGGGTTTACTGGGATGGGGGTGCAATTAATAAAAAATAAATCCTAAATAAAATTTAAAAAAACCCATATGACATGATATAAAAGGGGTCTGAGGAGGGTGACGGTGTTGATGGGTGGAGTCTTGAGAATGAGTTGAACAGGGCATTTGTTTTGGGGGGGTTCTTGACTGGTATTGGGGGGACAGTTAAAAAAAATAAGAAATAAAATAAGAAATGTGTATGAAAAGTGAAAGAAACAGGAACCCCCTAAATTAAGCTGCCACTGGGGTGACCTGATACTTGACTTGATAGAGTATTTTGTAGAGGATGATTTGTTAGATTTGTTGTTAGAGGCACAAGCCCTGAGAAAACATTGATTTGTAGGACTTAGACTTATTAGAGGCCCAAGCCCTGAAGAAACATTGATTTGTAGGAATTAGACTTGCTTGGCACAAGCCCTAAGAAAACATTGATTTGTGGGATTTAAGCTTGTTAAAAACAACCCCCCAAAATTTTTTTTGTAGGACTATGTTTTTTTTTATTAATTAATTTATTTATTTTCAAAGGACAAGCCCTGAGGAAAAAAATAAAAATGCCCTACTGGCATAGTGCCAGCAGGTCATGTTAGCCAGTGGCCACTGGCCATTGTCAAATGTCCTCCTGAGTCCATAATTGCGGAATTGTGCAACTGCTGTTCTTATTGCTGCTGCTGAGTTGTTTAAGCAGCAGGATGATTAGGCAGCTGAAAGAGAATGGGATCAACAATAGCAGTAACATGGGTGATGGATGATGAAGGTTCCGCTTTTCACGACTGTCTCCAGTGATGCGCCTGAGGCAGTAGCAGAACAATAAGTAGCCCCCAGTCTATGTGGAGAAAAGAAGAATTTGGCCAATAATTCTTCTCCACCTGCCCCACCTACAAAATCATGGGTGTGTATTAGAATAGAAATGTTTCCCTTGAGAGCAGGAACTGTGCCTCTCATCAGCAACTGCAATGTGCACAGTGTGTGTGGTAAATAACATTTAAGGGCACAACTGTGTCCAAACATCATGACACCAGAACCCAAGTACTGCCGCTGTCACTATACCCCTTTTCCAGAACCAGCTAAGGACACATGACAACTGGCTGACAGTTTAATAGTAATGATGAACTCCTCAGATGCCTCTTGACCTGGTATCGATTCTCCTCCACCACACTTGCATGTGTGATCAGTGCACCACACAGTGTGCAATGGGGAGAGACGAACTGCCACATCCTAACATCAACAGAGTGGCTATCATTTGGCAGGGGAGGTAACGATGAACAAGGTGGACTGGCAGAAGATGTAATTGTTACCCTAGAGGAAGAAAGTGATGGTGATCTACTGCCTCAAACCAGGCACACTTTGTAGACCGTTGTCATGAAGATTTTCTTTGTATGCAGTGCTATTTCGGATCTGCAGATGCTCCTTCCTATCCACAGACCACAATACAAGTTTATCAGCTAGAGCGCTGACATATCTAAAAGGGGCGGGGGGGGGAACTCTCGATCCAGATTACAGTAAAACTATAAAAAGATGCTGTGCTTTATTTATTTAATAACTACAATATTAAAGCTTGTATAAACCAAGTATTACTATCCCTTTAAAATTGGTCATTATTATTATTATTATTGATTTTACTTATTTTAGAAAAACTCGGGGAAGCATATAAATTTAAACTAGAAAACAAAAAATGATATCTGAATTGCCAACGCCAATCCATAATTCTCCCTATAGCTTTATGGAAGAATGAACAAATGTGATGTAATTCTAAAAACAGATGCACTTTTTTTAATTTGGTGCAACACTATGGTCTAGATTACATTGCAGATTTTCATTAAGGTTTATGGATAAATTAATAGTAGATAAACACTTCATAAAGTTAGCAACTGCAATGGAATCTAAGCCTGTGTTATAGCCATATATCTTGAATTCTGCAATGGAATAAACATTTATGAACTTCTTTGTGGCAGTGTATATGGGGTGTGTGTCACGGTTTTCAAGACACTCAGACCAGTAGGTGAAATAAAACACAGTTTTATTAAGAACAAAATTAATGACAGAATCTCCCTCTATAGGCAGCACTGAGTAGCAGCAAGGAGGCAACAGTAGGACCAATACACAGATATTGACTTAAACAGTACAGGCAGATAGCAGATACTGAGTACAGAGATACAAGGGTTAACACAGTAATCAGTCCGTCTCAGTTGTGGTGTGTGGCACGCCCAAGGTGGTAATAGGCAGTAAATGGTGGAGAGAACTCAACACCAAACGTTCATAATACTGAGATAACTGTCCAGCAAAGATGGACCTGCAACCCAGAGCCTGCTGAACTTGAACAGTAGTCCCCACGGGCATAATAACAGAGCAATTAGATTGCAAGAGCTTGAACCAATAGCCCCCACGGGCGTGATAACGGAAGCAACTGAATTGTAAGAGTTTGAGCCAATAGCCCCCACGGGCGTGATAACGGAAGCAACTGAACTGCAAGAGCTTGAGCCAATAGCCCCCACGGGCGTGATAATGGAAGCGACTGGATTGCAAGAGCTTGAGCCAATAGCCCCCACGGGCGTGATAATGGAAGCAACTGGATTGCAAGAGCTTGAGCCTATCGCCCCCACGGGCGTAATAACAGAGGTTTGCACAGTAGCAGCTAAAGACGTAGCGCCTACCGGACGCGGTAACGTAACTTCACTACACTGCAAGGAGTGATATGAACCGTCGCCTACAAGGCCTACTGGACCAGCTCAGCAGTAATAGTGGTTGGAGAGAAACGGCTCAGCAAATAGCAACGCTCTGTACCAGACTGGAGGCTCAGAACCTGGAACACAACTCTGCAAGGGTAAAGGGCTCAATAATAGGAACACAGCTCTGCAAGGGTTAACGGCTCAGTAATTGGAACACAGCTCTGCACGGGTTAATGGCTCGATAATTGGAACACAGCTCTACACGGGTTAACGGCTCGTAAGCGGAGTACAGCTCTGCAATGAAAACAGCTCTGTAGCAGGATCTCAGCTCAGCACGGGTTAACAACTGCAGCCGAGAAGTACAGTAGTTGGAGGAAGTCAGAATGTCGCCTCGGCGACAGCGGGAAGCTGAAGCGTAGTCTGGGCAGATGTAACAGGTGCAAGTCACGGAGCAGGAACGCCTTACAAGCCAGGTCGAATCACGGAGCAGGTTCTCAGACAAGCCAGATCAGGTCACGAGCAGGAACATCAGCCAGGCCAGGTCAAATCACGGAGCAGGTTCTCAGACAAGCCAGATCAGGACATGATCAGGAACGTCAGCCAGGCCGGGTCAAATCACGGGGCAGGAACACAGGAACGTAGTCAGAGCAAGCCAAGTCGGTACACCGGAGATCAGGAACGCAGGAACACAGCACAGCAATACTGGATCAGGAACACCATGAAGGGGCACCTGACAGGTGCCAATGGCCAAGTATAAAAAGGTCACCGGGGCGGGCCAAACAGGCACAAGTGAGAGTGACAGGAGAGAAATCACTGCACCGTGATAGTGTGACTCATGCATACATCATCTAGACAGACTGGTAGGAATGTACAAATTCATTGGCACAACTCATTTACTGCGCTTAGATATAACAATATATATCATGTGGATACGTACTACAGAGTATGATCAAAGCGTGGAAAATGGGCCCCTTCATATTTTACTTACGTTCAGTTTGGCCCAGTATTAAACATTGTTTGTCTTTATTTTTATGGCAACCTATCTAGTTAAGTCCTTCTGTTTACCCCAGTAGTTATATAGATATACCTGAATGCTGTGTGATGGACTCCTACCAAGTGCTTCTGTTACACACAGTAATTATATAGATATACCTGACTGCTGTACGATGGACTCCTACCAAGTGCTTCTGTTACACACAGTAATTTTATGGCAGAACGGGCCTTCATATTATGCATAATCTCTCTCCACTGCTTCCTTCAGCAGCAAAGGATTCTTTATTCCAAATACAAAAGAAAAAACTTTTCCATCACTCATAGCAACCCCCCAGCCAATCACATCAAATCCCAAGTCATAAAAGGGGTTACACTCTCCCATAACTCTCTCTTTCTTTGCTGCTTCCTGGAAAAATAAGTACCCTCTGTTTCCTTCCTTACATTGTGTTAAAACTCTTTGCAAACATTTTATAAGTGCTTAATTTCAGTTTGCCCTTACTCTCTATATGTTTTAAATTCTTTAGGTGCATTTTGTATTCCTGTTTACCCTGATTAACTGCGGCCTCTGGGGGGAATTGTAGGGGCACTCTGTTAGTTTTGGACTTGGGAGAGTTTTCTCCTTTCACTTCTATTGGCTTTTATTACCTTTATATTGCTTTGGGATTTTGGGGCAGCGGTTTTTCTCCTGCCCGCTTTCGTAGTCCGTTTGTTTGTTCTCAGCGGGGAGCGGGTCTCTTACCTCGCTACCAGCTGCGGTTGTTTCCAGCTCTCGCATCGCACGGCCATTTACTTTCATGTATGCGGTCACGCATGCGTGGCTTATGTCAGAGGGGAGGCGCGTTCGGCTGACTAGCTCCATTTTGTATATTAACCGTGTCGTTCTAGTTGCTGTGGTGGCGTTGGCAAGTGCTCATAGTTCTCCTTATCTTACATTTATTGTTTAGCGCTAAACCTTTTAATTAACCCCTCTACAGTTATGTCTTCTTCTGAGGGTGAAGGCTCTGGGTTTGACGGTCCTGTCTTCCATTCTGCACAATCCCCAAAGGCTCTGGATCCCTCTCCTGTCAGAGGGGAGGCTCAACCTGGGGATTCACACACCTTTTTTCCTGGGTCTGCTCAGTTTATTAAGTTTGTAGAGCTATCTATGCAGTCTGCCCTACAGAAGTTAGTTGAATCTTTTTCCTTAGCTATTAAAGGGACAGGAACCCTTGAGTCCACTAACCTTGAGCCTACTAATATTATGCCCATAGGTATTGCTGATAATAATTCTGCACCCACTAAACCTGCTAGTTCCCATTCTAGTTCACATGAAGCTACGGTTCACAGTGGCGGCAAATGTAGCCGCAAACGGCGCCATGTCTCCATTAATAGTCCTATTAGGACTGATGCAAACATGTCATTGGCTGTCAATGCTCCTGAACAGTGTGACTTAGTTCCACACACCAGATCCTCCCCCCCAGAGGATACCAAAGGGGGTGAAAAGAACCTGAGGAGGTTAAAACCTGATTCCTACTATTCCTCCTCTACTGAGGGGTCTTCAGAGGAAGATTGGGCACCATCCTATGGGGAAGACTGTGACTCGGATGGGTCTCCGCCAAAGAAACACAAGGCTCTAATAACAGACCCTACTGATACCCCTTCCACGTCCACAGCTCCTCTGCTCCTTGATGCTAGAGGGGATCCTATATTTGATCCTGAGGGTATTAAACACCCCCGATCCTCAGAGTGGACACCTAGACCTCATGTAGCTCAATACCTCGAAAATTGGGTGCGTAAATCAGTAGGGTTACTAGATCCAAACCACGGGCGGAATGTCCCCGACCCGTGATTGCTAATAAGGTATGCGAGACCCCTAAGTTAGACCCCAAAATGGTCCAATTTATTGCCAAATCTGGCAAAGATCCACGGAAAGGGGTAGATCAAGCGCTTAAATCATGTCAAGACAAACTCCTTGACTCATTGGGACCCCTTACAATGATTTTTGAGCTATCAGAGGAAGCTCTGCAAACTAAATCCCCTGTAGATGTCCACGTTCTTCGTGGGTGGGTCCAAAGAGCAATTTGTATGATTGGCAATGCCAATTCGGTGATTGCCTCAGAAAGACAACGGGCACTACTATTGCGCATAGATCCTAAACTCTCAGACATGGCAAATACTGAACCTGGCCCATCCGCCAAAGGTCGGTTGTTTGGGGATACTTTCATTAAAGATTTCATTCACAGCCTTAGATAAGGCTCAGGCTTCTTTACGGAAAGTTTTCCGGCCAAATATTTTTGACAGAGCCGGGAGAGGCAGGGGCCGCTCTCCCGGCAAGGCTCGCCAATGTCAACAACAGCAACAATTTCAGGCCCCCACATTTTCCAACTACCGGGGACAGACCCCACCAGTTTCAAGAACCAAAGGACCATTTTTCCCAACCCGTGGCAGACCATGGAGAGCGAGGTCGGGAAGAGGATACTCACGTGGACGTCCCTTTTCGGGTAAGTATGTTTCCTCAAACCCTTTCTTCCCCAGTTCAGGTGGGAGGCAGATTAGCTCATTTTTTCCACCATTGGTGCGATCTGACTGGAGATCCTTGGATCCTGCAGACAGTGCAAGGGTTTCAGATTGAGTTTTTCAGCCAACCTTGTCAACTGAAGTTACCTCCCCCTCTTCATTTCTCCAGGACAGATGCTGCTCTACTAGACGATGAGATCTCCTCTTTGCGGGAGAAAGGAGAGATCGTGCCCTCTTCCGGATCTCACGACGGTTTCGTCAGCAACAGTTTTCTGGTTCGGAAAAAGGATGCTGGTCTCCGACCGGTGATCAATCTGCGGACCCTCAACGAGTGTGTCCTATATCGCCATTTCAAGATGTAGGGCATCCATCTTCTTCGGGACCTTCTCCTTCCAGCAGACTGGATGGTGAAAATCGATCTACAGGATGCATACTTGACAGTCCCCATGGCTCCTTCGTCTAAAGTTTATCTTCGTTTTATCTGGCGAACCAAGATTTGGCAATTCACCTGCCTTGCTTTTGGGTTGTCGTCTGCGCCCTGGTGCTTCACGAAGCTCATGAAGCCGGTTGTCGCCCATTTATGCAGTCGAGGCTTCCGTCTTATCATTTATCTGGACGACATGGTGATCATGTCGCAGGATCCCAAAGTCTTACGCGATCACTCGGACTACACAATTCGGTTGCTCTTCAAACTGGGGTTTTTGATCAACTGGAAAAAGTCTCACTTGATTCCGTCCCAACTTTTGGAGTTCTTAGGATTCATGGTGGACTCCAAGGATGCCTTCTTGAGTCTCCCAAGAACAAAGATCAAGAACATCCACAGAGAGATTCGATACATTCTTCGCCAAGATCGAATTTCCTTGCGACTCCTGGCTCGGGTGGTGGGCCTTCTGGCCACGTCCATCCAAGCCATATTTCCAGGACCCCTACATTATCGGGCCCTTCAATGTCTCAAAGCTTATCATTTGCACCGGGGATTAAGTTATACCGACGTTATTGCCCGATCACCCGAAGCTCGAGAAGAACTGGTCTGGTGGCTGAAGCATCTAGACGCCTGGAATGGCAGGGCCATATTTGGTGTCACCCCAGACTTTGTTATAGAATCAGACACCAGCCTTTTAGGTTGGGGTGCTCGTTTAGGAAATCTATCGACTGGCGGCAAATGGTCCCCAGCGGAAGCTTCTCTTCACATCAACTGTCTGGAGCTTCTGGCAGGATCCTTTGCCCTAAAGAGTCTGGCCAAGGACCGTGTGGATCCTGAAGCTTTGGCGACGGACGCTTTTCTCCAATCTTGGATGCCGGGGATAAACTATGCGTTTCCCCTATTCGCAGTGATACTTCAGACTCTTGTGGGGATTCATCGGCAAAAGGCGACGGTAGTGGTTGTGACACCCTTTTGGCCGATGCAACCATGGTTTCCGGCTCTTCTGGAACTCACGGCGGATTTTCCCCACCTTCTACCAGTGTTTCCCCACCTGTTATCCGATCCTTCAGGCGCTCCTCATGATCTGTTAGTATCCGGGGAACTACAGCTCATCGCATGGTTCCTCTCCGGGTTATCTCAGATGACAGAGGATTTTCAGATTCGGCTCAAACTCTTTTGGCAGAATCTTGGGCTCCTGGAACAAGAATCATGTATAGATCAGCCTGATGGGCCTGGAGTCGTTGGTGCATGGAACGGGATTTGGATCCCGTTTCAGCATCTCTGGTAAGTGCAGTAAATTTTTTATCCTCCTTGTTTGAGTCAGGCAAGGCATATCGTACTATTAATTCCTATCATTCGTCCATTTCCGTGGGTCATGCTCCTGTGGATGGCATTCCGATCGGTCAATCAGTCCTTGTTTGTCGACTCATGAGGGGAATTCGGTTTTCAAGACCCCCTCAATCTCGTTATTAGTCCCTCTGGAATGTGAACATTGTGCTTCATTTCCTAGAGGTTTGGCCTTCGAATAATCAATTATCATTAAAACAGTTGTCGGCAAAACGTACCATGTTATTATGTTTGATATCTTTCAAAAGTGTTTCAGATGTAAGAGCTCTTGATTTTCATTCCCGTTCTTTTACACTGCAAGGTGTACAGTTTCAAATTTCTCGTTGTACGAAAACGGCGGTTAGAATGGTATTTTATCCAGCTTTTTCTTCCCAACCTCAGTTGTGCGTCGTCAGCATTTGCAGGAATATGAGCTGCGCACAAGTGCTTCTCGTTCCCCCTCTTCTTCTCAACTCCTCGTCTCTTTTCGCAGTCCTCACCTTCAGGTTTCATCGGCTACTCTTGCCCGTTGGGTCTGGTGGGTGATGTATTTAGCGGGCCTAGATATATCTTTATTTGGAGCGCACTCCACTAGAGGGGCTATGGCTTCTAAAGCGATACAGACTGGCGGTCGCTTAGAAGATGTCCTTCGGGCCGCTGATTGGTCCAGGGAATCTACTTTTAGAGATCTTTACCATAAACCTATTGATCATGTTGCTCATACTGTAATTTCTCATATGTGATGGATTTTCGGTATTTCTCATGCTTTAAATTTGCATAATATGAAGCCTCCGTTCTGCCATAAAATTTGTGGATTTTCCTAACAGAGTGTGAAGGAAAGTCAGAATTTTATTAAGACACGGAGGCGAATATTATCCCTCCCATTTTTACCCCCCCTTCTCATGTTTTGTTCTCTCTTTCAGGTTGAAGACCATTGGAACAAGTTGGTGTCCATGTAGTTTGCTGGATTTGCGGTGAATGATTCATCGGTTTTCACTAGTGTCCTGGCTGTCGAAGTTCCTCAGTTGTTTCGTTTCCAGTTCCGGTGTTTGTTTCAAAGTTCAAGATAGAAGTCAGCAAGCAAGAAAGAGGGAGTTATGGGAGAGTGTAACCCTTTTATGACTGGGGATTCGATGTGATTGGCTGGGGGGTTGCTATGGGTGATGGAAAAGTTTTTTCTTTTGTATTTGGAATAAAGAATCCTTTGCTGCTGAAGGAAGCAGTGGAGAGAGATTATGCATAATATTCGCCTCTGTGTCTTAATAAAATTCTGACTTTCCTTCACACTCTGTTAGGAAAATCCACAAATTATATAGATATACCTGACTGCTGTACGATGGACTCCTACCAAGTGCTTCTGTTACACACAATAATTATATAGATACACCTGACTTCTGTATGATGAACTTCTGCCCAGGTAAGTCCTTCTGTTACACACAGTAATTATATAGATACACCTGACTGCTGTACGATGGACACCTATCTAGGTAAGTTCATCTGTTACACACAGTAATTATATAGACACTAGTTGAAGAGCCCCTGTACACAGGCCACAGTGCCACCCAGCAACAGTCGCGGTGCAGTCATGCACAATAGAGACTGCCTGTGCAACAGCTGGAGCGGGCCACTCCGAATTCAGACCGTAGTATGGTCTGAATTCGGAGGGGCCTGCTCCATAATCAGCCGCAGCGCGGGCAGTCTGTACTGTGCATGACTGCAGTGCACGAAGCCAACTGTACTGCACATGACAGCTTCTGACCAACATACATTTAGGGAATTATTATATAAGATACCTGACTGCTGTATGATGGACTCCTACCTAGGTAAGTTCATCTGTTACACACAGTAATTATACAGATATAACTGACTGCTGTACCATGGACTCCTACCTAGGTAAGTTCATCTGTTACACACAGTAATTATATAAATACACCTGACTGCTGTATGATGGACTCCTACCTAGGTAAGTTCATCTGTTACACACAGTAATTATATAGATATACCTGATTGCTGTATGATGGACTCCTATCTAGGTAAGATCTTGTGTTACACACAGTAATTATATAGATATAACTGACTGCTGTACGATGGACTCCTACCTAGGTAAGTTCATCTGTTACGCACAGTAATTATATAGATATACCTGACTGCTGTACAATGGACTCATACCTAGGTAACTGCTTTCGTTACGCACAGTAATTATATAGATACACCTGACTGCTGTATGATGGACTCCTACCTAGGTAAGTGCTTCTGTTACATACAGTAATTATATAGATACACCTGACTGCTGTATGATGGACTTCTACCTAGGTAAGTCCTTCTGTTACCCACAGTAATTATATAGATACACCTGACTGCTGTATGATGGACTCCTACCTAGGTAAGTTTGTCCATTACACAAAGTAGTTATGTAGATATACACAGAAGGGTAAACCTTAACCCAGTACCCCAAGACAATGTTTTCATTTGTCATAATTTAACCCCTTACTCACGAAGTTAATCAAGCATGACACAAAGCATCCTGCTTGATCAAGGAGTGCACAATGCCTTGCAAAGCCATGCACATCGGACATCCATTTGATGGTTAAGGGGTTACATTGTATCAATAGGTAACACTGACTACTACTGAGTTCAAGTTTAATCCTTTGAGTGCCAGAGAAGTATACAACCCATTACCCATTTCTGGACAGCTTTAGACCCAGTACTAATAGTCACTAGTCATAATGTGATTGTCCATCCCTAGATGGCTTTAAACCCACCCAGCAGTCAAACTCATCTTTTCATCATAAGTTAATTCCTTGAAGAACAAATGGGTGCACAATGTGGATTACTTTGCAATTCATTGTGCACAGCTTCGTGCTTGATTACATCTTAACCCCTTAACGACCCATGACATGCCAGGACCGTCATGGGTACACTTCCCATAAGGACCCATGATGGTCCTTGCATATCATGGGTTAAATGATAGCAGCACTCTGATTCAGTCCTTGTATCTTCTGCCGGTACACGTGATCACTCCAGGATCGATCACATGTACCAGCATGTTCATTTAAAAAGGTAATGTGTTTGACACATTGTCTTTGTGTCTCTGCTCTGCGCCTGTCGCTAACTTACTATTAACCCCTTCAGGACCAGCGGTTCTGGAACATTTCCGTCCCATAAGGACTGCTTTGATCTTTGCCGACATGCCGGTATACGTGACCTGTTGAGTGTATCGGCATGACGCTTTGGGGCCTGAAAGAGATTGCTCCAGTCTTGGAGCGGTCAATTTTAGGCCCCATTTTTACTTACAGCCCTCCTGGTGTAGCACTGTAAGTAAAAAGTACATGACGTACTATGACCGTCATCGGAGTATTTAAGGACCATGACAGTCATAGTACGTCACATAGTCCTTAAGGGGTTAAAGTAAGAGAAGCAGAGAGCAGATACATAGTCAGAAAAAATAATGCAATAGTTCTCTTCAGTGCTGAGGGCTGGCTCGATGCAGGTCCATTCCTGACTTGCTAAAAGCATCTTTTTTTTTTTTTTTATAAATTTAATAAAAAGAAATGTGTTAATTAAACATTCTGTTCATAAAATAAATCTGCTAAGTGTAAAGAAAAAATAATGGGAGTGTGATTTTGTGAAGCCATGTAGTACACTTATACACACCGCCAAGTCTTATCAATGAAAAAGTGGGAAAATAGTGAGGGAAAGAGGGGCATGGGGATTTTTTACCCACTTAAAACTGCCCATTCTGTAGATATGACTGACTGATCATACCTTTCATGCAGTCTCCATAAAAATATAATTCATTGCTCCCAAATGATGCCAAGAGAAAAAATAAAAATGGTGGGTTTATTTACATTTTTTTTTCAGTTTTCTTTAATTTAATAAGATAATTGGTGGGTTATCCCTATAAGTGTGGTATCAAAAGAAAGTCCTAATTGTGTGCAAAAAATGATATATAATTTGTGTGGCTGAAGTAAAAGCCTTAGAGGGAAAACACTGTTGAACAAAAACTTAGTCTAAAAGGTCAGAATTGCTCCTGTTCGTAAGTGCAATCCACCCCAGATTTTTCCAGTCCTTAAGGGGTTAAGGATCTTAATGGGTCACAACTCCTTGAAAAGCAATGCCCATTGTACACCTTTGGGGATATTTATGACAAAGAGTGATATTAACTACTGTGTTTAATGCTGACCAGGGATGGGCAATCATATGTGAAAACCTCACTTAAAGGGATAGTAATACTTAAAATGCAAAAAAAAAAAAAATGTTGTAGGGTTTATCCCCCTGAGTAAAACAAAGGTACTCCCACAGCTGAAAGGTGTTTTATTCAAAAGTTATTACAGCTCAAAGTTGAATTTTTTAGGTGCAGTATCACAGTGGACTGAAATTGTACAGGGGAGCTGTTGCTAACCATCCTATGGAGATTTATGGTCCCGGGACCAGAGCTGTCCATAGGATGGTGTAGCAGTAGCATCACTGTACAATTTCAGGCCACTGTGATATTGCACCAAAAAAATTCAACTTTGAGCTGTAATAACTTTTGAATAAAACGCCTTTCAACAGTGGGAGTACCCTTGTTTTACTCAGGGGGATAAACCTTACAACATATTTTTTTTACATTTATGTATTACTATCCCTTTAAGTACAAATGTACTAAAACAGAGGGCTGCGCAACATACTGCTTCTAAATGCATTGCTTGCCCTCTGGCACTCAATGTTCATGTTTAGATGTTGTTGTCCTTTTAACTCCTTCAGTGCTGCAAATGCCTTCAACTTGTCTGATACACCGGTCTACAGTCAGGAAGGTGTTAATGTGTAAAATGACACTTTTTTTGTATTAACGCCCTGAAGGTTAGAGACTTATCTAGCATCCAAAAGTTAATGTACAAAAGTGTAATATGTATTTTGTATCTGGTTAATCTTTAGGCTCCTATGATGCGCATTTATTTGTAGTAATGGAAAGGGCAGGACGGGAAGGCAGTATGGCTGCTGGTCCCTCACAGCATGTGTGTGTGTACAACTGGATTTTAGCCTCAGAAAACAAAAAGAGCCATTTTCTGAGTTTGGCATGGAGTCCAGGAAAATGAAAGCCTTTGGATGCCAGAGAGGACTGAGCAACGCACTGCTGTCCAGTGCATTGCTTGCCCCTCTGGCACTGAGCGTATAGGACCCCATGTTCATGTTTAGATGGTGTTGTTCCTTTAAATCCTTGAGTGCTGCAATTGCCTTCAGCTTGTTTGATATGCCGGTCCACAGGAATGTGTTCCTGAACACTTTTCTCTATTAACTTCTTGGAGCTTAGAGATGTCTCCTGCAGACTGCTCTAGAATCCAAGGGGTTAATCAAGAGAAGTCCAATAAGTTTGGTATTTGTTTTATTTGTTGAGGACTAGTGATGAGCGAGCACCCCAATGCTCGGATGTTCGGGTGCTCTGACCGAGCACCCCCTGAGGCTCGAGTGCTCGGCCGAACACCCGAGCCCCATTGAAGTCAATGGGAGGACTCGAGCATTACACCAGGCACCCCCTGCTCTGATGAGGGGAGGGTGCCTGGTCCATAGGAAAAGGGCAGAAAAAGATGGAAACACTACAGAAATGGTTCAGGGACAGCATAGGGAGGATGTCTGGATGCACCTTGGACTCCAACATCGCTGCTGGGAACGATCTTTCGCCCGTAGTACGCCATTTTTACAGACTGACCGTAAAACACACAAAAAGGAAAATAAAAACGACTTTAGGCGAAAAATTGTTACCAAACAGTATTTGCTGTATATTTACTTGTATATCATCTGCAAATTCTCCCAAAAATTTCATCGATTTTCTGAAGTGAGGCCATGATTAAGAGGGAAACGTGCGCAGAGGCAAATTATCCCAAAAATTTCCTTGATTTTCAGAACTGAGGCCATGATTAAGAGGGAAACGTGCGCAGAGGCAAATTCTCCCAAAAATTTCCTTGATTTTCAGAACTGAGGCCATGATTAAGAGGGAAACGTGCGCTGAGCTGACCATCTAAAACATTATGGGTGAGGGTCTGCTGCAGAGCTGACCATCCTAAACATTATATGCGAAGGCCCGCTAGTGAGCTGACGCTATAAAACATTATATGAGAGGGCCCGCTAGAGAGCTGACCCAATAAAACATTATATGAGAAGGCCCGCTGGTGAGCTGACCTATATAAAAATTGGCAAACAGGGCCCGCTGGTGAGCTGGCCCTATATAAAAATTATATCACAGGGCCCGCTGGTGAGCTGGCCCTATATAAAAATTATATCCCAGGGCACGCTGGTGAGCTGGCCCTATATAAAAATTATATCCCAGGGCATATGGAAGAGGAGGAGGAGGATGAGAACATTAAGAGTCAACCATATACCCGTTTTTGGGGTGGAAGGGGTGAATGGGAATACAGAGTATTCCCATCATTGTAAATAACATATATAAAGTGAGTTTATGTTCCCCCGGGGCTTTCCTCCAGTGGAGTGGAGAAGTCAGGGGAAATCCAGGCCTTGTTCATTTTTATAAGTGTCAACCTATCAGCATTGTCGGTGGAAAGGCGGATACGCTTATCTGTTATGATGCCACCAGCAGCACTAAATACCCGCTCAGACAGAACGCTGGCGGCAGGGCAGGCCAGCACCTCCAAGGCGTAGAGTGCCAGTTCATACCACGTGTCCAGCTTGGACACCCAGTAGTTGTAAGGCACAGAGGGATCATTGAGGACGCTGACACGGTCTGCTACGTACTCCTTCACCATCTTCCAAAACTTTTCCCTCCTTGTGACACTAGGCTGCGCATCAGGGTGAGGGTGCTGGCGGGGTGTCATGAAGGTGTCCCACGCCTTGGAGAGTGTTGCCCTGCCTTTCTCGGAACTGCTGTGTGCTCCCCTTTTCTCCCCTTCTCGGTTGGCCAAGGTAGCACGTACTCTGCCGCCAGCGTTGTCAGATGGAAAATTTTGGAGCAATTTTTCAACAAGAACCTTCTGGTATTGCACCATTTTGCTTGTCCTCTCCACCGGAGGAATGAGAGATGAGAAATTCTCTTTGTAGCGGGGGTCCAGAAGGGTGAACACCCAGTAATCCGTGTTGTCTAAAATGCGTACAACGCGTGGGTCACGGGAAAGGCAGCCTAACATAAAGTCAGCCATGTGTGCCAGAGTACCAACAGTCAAGATTTCGCTGTCCTCACCAGGAGGCTGACTCTCAATATCCTCATCCTCTTCCTCCTCTTCTGCCCACCCACGCTGAAGAGATGGAACTAAAGTTCCATGGCTACCCTCTGTAGCGGAGGCAACCGTGTCTTCCTCCTCCTCCTCCTCCTCCTCCTCCTCCTCCGCCTCCTCCAATTGTCGCTGAGAAGACGAAGTGAGGGTGCTCTGGCTATCACCTTGTGTAAGCTCTTCCTCCCCCATTTCCACCTCTTCCACATGCAAAGCGTCGGTTTTAATTGTGAGCAGCGAGCGTTTCAGTAGACACAGAAGTGGGATGGTTACACTGATAATAGCGTTATCGCCGCTCACCATCTGTGTCGATTCCTCAAAATTGCGTAAAACCTCGCAGAGGTCTGACATCCATTCCCACTCCTCACTTCTGATTACAGGAAGTTGAACGGAGAGGCGACGACCGTGTAACAGCTGGTACTCCACTACTGCCCTCTGCTGCTCACAAAGCCGGGCCAACATGTGGAAGGTGGAGTTCCAGCGCGTGCTCACGTCACACAGCAGCCGGTGAGCTGGCAATTGTAAGCGCTGCTGCAGCTTCAACAGGCCGGCCGAAGCTGTAGATGACTTACGGAAATGTGCACACACGCGGCGCACCTTGGTCAAGAGATCATGCACATTGGGGTAGGTTTTTAGAAATCGCTGCACCACTAAATTAAATACATGCGCTAGGCATGGTACGTGTGTGAGCTTGCCGAGCTCCAAAGCCGCCACCAAGTTACGCCCATTATCACACACAACCATGCCTGCTTGCAGGTTGAGTGGCGAGAGCCACTGCTCGGTCTGGTGACTAATCCCCTGCAACAGCTCTGAGGCCGTGTGCTGTTTGTCCCCAAGGCAGATCAGCTTCAGCACGGCCTGTTGACGCTTCCCCACTGCAGTGCTACACTGCTTCCAGCTACTGGCTGATGGGGGAGTGGCGGTGTGTGTAGAGAATTCGGAGGTGGAAACGGAGGAGGAGGAGCCAATAACGTAGGTGCTGGTGGAAACCCTGATGGAGGTAGGGCCCGCAATCCTCGGCGTGGGTAGCACCCGTGCCATCCCAGGGTCCGAGTCGCTCCCAGCCTCCACGACATTCACCCAGTGTGCCGTCAGGGAAATGTAGCGTCCCTGGCCACAAGCACTTGTCCATGTGTCAGTCGTTAAGTGGACCTTCCCAGTAACTGCGTTGGTCAGGGCACGGGTGATGTTACGGGACACATGGTGGTGTAATGCGGGGATGGCACACCGGGAAAAGTAGTGGCGGCTGGGGACCGCGTACCGAGGGACAGCTGCTGCCATCAGGCTGCGGAAGGACTCAGTGTCCACAAGCCTAAATGGCAGCATTTCGATGGCCAGTAATTTTGAAAGGTGTGAGGTTAGTGCTATGGCCTGTGGGTGGGTGGCTGGGTATTTTCTCTTGCGCTCAAATGCCTGGGGTAACGACATTTGGACGCTGTGCTGGGACAGGGAAGTGGATGTGGTCGCTGATGGTGCTTCAGATGCTACAGGTGCAGGGCGGGAGGTATGCGGGCCTGCGCCTTCGACAGGCGATTGGCCGGCACTGAAAACAGGGGAAGAGGAGGCAGTGGTGTGGCCTGCAGACACAGATGGGCGATCCAGGCGTTCCTCCCACTTACTACGGTGCTTGGATGCCATGTGTCGGATCATGCTGGTGGTGGTGAGGTTTCTAGTGTTCATGCCTCGGCTCATTCTGGTGTGGCACAGGTTGCAAACTACAAATCTTTTGTCGTCCGCACTTTCCTTAAAAAAACGCCATACCGCGGAACACCTACCCCTTGGCAAGGTAGATTTACGCAAGGGGGTGCTCCGTGGAACATTTGCGGGCCGGTTTGGTGCGGTCCGCCTTCTTTCTGTAGCCACACCACTGCCTCTTCCAGCCTGTTGCGGTGCTGCAGATGGCTCACCCTCAGGACTGCTGTCATCGCTCGGCTCTACACCTTCCCAGGTGGGGTCAGTCACCTCATCGTCCACCAAGTCCTCCTCCACTTCCTCACTCTGATCATCCTCCTCAAGTCTTGATCCCACCACATACTCGGTCATTGACAACTGTATAACATTCTCCTCAACAAGGTCTTGAGAAGGAAATAGTGGTTGATTTAATGGCAACTGTGTCTCATCATCATCATCATCATCCACTACTTCCTTTGACCTTAAATGCCGTTCACATCTGTCATCTTCTTGTGATTGGGTAGCCTCTAGAGGTTGTGAATCAGGGCACAAGATGTCATGTTCCTCTGCAAGCGTGCTTGGAGAGAGGGTCAAATGAAGGATTGGTGATGAGACGAGCTCATCACTATATCCCAGTGTGGGATCACTTCTTTGACCAGACCGTGTATGGTGGGAGGAAGGATGATCAGAGTGAGGATTATGTTGACCAGACTCTTGGCTACTGAGAGTGGACTTGGTGGAAGACAGGGTGGTGCTTAACCGACTGGAAGCAGTATCAGCTGTCATCCAACCGACCACCTGTTCGCACTGGTCGGACCTCGAGAGTGATGTCCTGCGACGCCCTGTGAAATCAGACATGAAGCTAGGTATGGTGGATGTCTTTCTTTCTTGTGCTCTGGCACCAGGCACAGTTTCTCCGCGTCCTGACCCGCGCCCTGAACTTTCAGGATCACGTCCACTTCCCCGTCCCTTTTTACCCGCCTTCTTCATCTTACACGATATATATGACTTTAATATATATGAGTTTGAAAACTTAACAGTATTTCTTACTATTCTGCAACTCTGCAGAGTACACAGAATAGGCTGCTAAACGGCGGTGAAACACACTGAGTGGAATATGTGACTTTAATATTTGAGTTTGAAAACTTAACAGTATTTCTTACTATTCTGCAACTGTTCAGAGTACACAGAATAGGCTGCTAAACGGCGGTGATACACACTGAATGGAATATGTGACTTTAATATTTGAGTTTGAAAACTTAACAGTATTTCTTATTATTCTGCAACTGTGCAGAGTACACAGAATAGGCTGCTAAACTGCGGTGAAACACACTGAATGGAATATGTGACTTTAATATTTGAGTTTGAAAACTTAACAGTATTTCTTACTATTCTGCAACTCTGCAGAGTACACAGAATAGGCTGTTAAACGGCGTTGAAACACACTGAATGGAATATGTGACTTTAATATTTGAGTTTGAAAACTTAACAGTATTTCTTATAATTCTGGAACTGTACAGAGTACACAGAATAGGCTGTTAAACGGCGGTGAAAGACACTGAATGGAATATGTGACTTTAATATTTGAGTTTGAAAACTTAACAGTATTTCTTATAATTCTGGAACTGTTCAGAGTACACAGAATAGGCTGCTAAACGGCGGTGATACACACTGAATGGAATATGTGACTTTAATATTTGAGTTTGAAAACTTAACAGTATTTCTTATTATTCTGCAACTGTGCAGAGTACACAGAATAGGCTGCTAAACTGCGGTGAAACACACTGAATGGAATATGTGACTTTAATATTTGAGTTTGAAAACTTAACAGTATTTCTTACTATTCTGCAACTCTGCAGAGTACACAGAATAGGCTGTTAAACGGCGTTGAAACACACTGAATGGAATATGTGACTTTAATATTTGAGTTTGAAAACTTAACAGTATTTCTTATAATTCTGGAACTGTACAGAGTACACAGAATAGGCTGTTAAACGGCGGTGAAAGACACTGAATGGAATATGTGACTTTAATATTTGAGTTTGAAAACTTAACAGTATTTCTTATAATTCTGGAACTGTACAGAGTACACAGAATAGGCTGTTAAACGGCGGTGAAAGACACTGAATGGAATATGTGACTTTAATATTTGAGTTTGAAAACTTAACAGTATTTCTTACTATTCTGCAACTCTGCAGAGTACACAGAATAGGCTGTTAAACGGCGTTGAAACACACTGAATGGAATATGTGACTTTAATATTTGAGTTTGAAAACTTAACAGTATTTCTTATAATTCTGGAACTGTACAGAGTACACAGAATAGGCTGTTAAACGGCGGTGAAAGACACTGAATGGAATATGTGACTTTAATATTTGAGTTTGAAAACTTAACAGTATTTCTTACTATTCTGCAACTCTGCAGAGTACACAGAATAGGCTGTTAAACGGCGTTGAAACACACTGAATGGAATATGTGACTTTAATATTTGAGTTTGAAAACTTAACAGTATTTCTTATAATTCTGGAACTGTACAGAGTACACAGAATAGGCTGTTAAACGGCGGTGAAAGACACTGAATGGAATATGTGACTTTAATATTTGAGTTTGAAAACTTAACAGTATTTCTTATAATTCTGGAACTGTACAGAGTACACAGAATAGGCTGTTAAACGGCGGTGAAAGACACTGAATGGAATATGTGACTTTAATATTTGAGTTTGAAAAATTAACAGTATTTCTTACTATTCTGCAACTCTGCAGAGTACACAGAATAGGCTGTTAAACGGCGTTGAAACACACTGAATGGAATATGTGACTTTAATATTTGAGTTTGAAAACTTAACAGTATTTCTTATAATTCTGGAACTGTACAGAGTACACAGAATAGGCTGTTAAACGGCGGTGAAATACACTGAATGGAATATGTGACTTTAATATTTGAGTTTGAAAACTTAACAGTATTTCTTACTATTCTGCAACTCTGCAGAGTACACAGAATAGGCTGTTAAACGGCGTTGAAACACACTGAATGGAATATGTGACTTTAATATTTGAGTTTGAAAACTTAACAGTATTTCTTATAATTCTGGAACTGTACAGAGTACACAGAATAGGCTGTTAAACGGCGGTGAAAGACACTGAATGGAATATGTGACTTTAATATTTGAGTTTGAAAACTTAACAGTATTTCTTATAATTCTGGAACTGTACAGAGTACACAGAATAGGCTGTTAAACGGCGGTGAAAGACACTGAATGGAATATGTGACTTTAATATTTGAGTTTGAAAAATTAACAGTATTTCTTACTATTCTGCAACTCTGCAGAGTACACAGAATAGGCTGTTAAACGGCGTTGAAACACACTGAATGGAATATGTGACTTTAATATTTGAGTTTGAAAACTTAACAGTATTTCTTATAATTCTGGAACTGTACAGAGTACACAGAATAGGCTGTTAAACGGCGGTGAAAGACACTGAATGGAATATGTGACTTTAATATTTGAGTTTGAAAAATTAACAGTATTTCTTACTATTCTGCAACTCTGCAGAGTACACAGAATAGGCTGTTAAACGGCGTTGAAACACACTGAATGGAATATGTGACTTTAATATTTGAGTTTGAAAACTTAACAGTATTTCTTATAATTCTGGAACTGTACAGAGTACACAGAATAGGCTGTTAAACGGCGGTGAAAGACACTGAATGGAATATGTGACTTTAATATTTGAGTTTGAAAACTTAACAGTATTTCTTATAATTCTGCAACTGTACAGAGTACACAGAATAGGCTGTTAAACGGCGGTGAAAGACACTGAATGGAATATGTGACTTTGATATTTGAGTTTGAAAAATTAACAGTATTTCTTACTATTCTGCAACTCTGTAGAGTACACAGAATAGGCTGTTAAACGGCGTTGAAGCACACTGAATGGAATATGTGACTTTGATATTTTAGTTTGAAGACTTAACAGTATTTCTTCCTATTCTGCAACTCTGCACAGTACACAGAATGTGCTGCTAAACTGCGGCGAAGCACACTGAATGGAATATGTGACTTTGATATTTTAGTTTGAAGACTTAACAGTATTTCTTCCTATTCTGCAACTCTGCACACTACACAGAATGTGCTGCTAAACTGCGGCGAAGCACACTGAATGGAATATGTGACTTTGATATTTTAGTTTGAAGACTTAACAGTATTTCTTCCTATTCTGCAACTCTGCACACTACACAGAATGTGCTGCTAAACTGCGGCGAAGCACACTGAATGGAATATGTGACTTTGATATTTTAGTTTCAAGACTTAACAGTATTTCTTCCTATTCTGCAACTCTGCACACTACACAGAATGTGCTGCTAAACTGCGGCGAAGCACACTGAATGGAATATGTGACTTTGATATTTTAGTTTGAAGACTTAACAGTATTTCTTCCTATTCTGCAACTCTGCACAGTACACAGAATGTGCTGCTAAACTGCGGCGAAGCACACTGAATGGAATATGTGACTTTGATATTTTAGTTTGAAGACTTAACAGTATTTCTTCCTATTCTGCAACTCTGCACAGTACTCAGAATGTGCTGCTAAACTGCGGCGACGCACACTGAATGGAATACGTGACTTTGATATTTTAGTTTGAAGACTTAACAGAATGTGCTCTAATCTGCAACTTTGCACACTAAACAGAATGTGCTCTAATCTGCAACTTTGCACACTAAACAGAATGTGCTCTAATCTGCAACTTTGCACACTAAACAGAATGTGCTCTAATCTGCAACTGTGCACACTAAACAGAATGTGCTCTAATCTGCAACTTTGCACACTAAACAGAATATATATATTTTTTTTTTTTTTTTTTTGTTTTTTTCCCCCCACACCAAATAACCTGCTGCCCCCACACACAGTAGTCCTAAAAAGGACTTTTGGTTCTTTTTTTTTCACAATTTTTGTTTTTTTCCTCCCTACACTGCCTTTCCCTTCCTATCCTCAGCTCTCCCTGGCTCAGACTGAGCCGAACTCGCTGGTCATGTGCTATACAGCACCTGACCACGGGTTCTGGCCAGCCAATCAGTGTAATGCCAGCAGCCAACATGGCTGCTGGCATTACACCGATGTCAGAGCCTCCCTGCACGTTTATTGGCTGCGCAGCAGCCGCAAAACGTGCGGGGAGGAGACCCGAACATGGCGGGCGAGCACATGCGGTACTCGTACGAGTACCGCCATGTGCCGAGCAGAGCGATGCTCGAGCCGATCCGAGCATCGGCCGAGCATGCTCGCTCAACACTATTGAGGACCAATTGACAATCATCGGAAAAGTATGAAGGGTGGTAATGGATGCTCCCCCAGAGCATATGTAAGACTGGATTCAAAGCCACAGAGAACAAACAAACCTAGTATTTGATATTTAAGTGTCTATGAGCCCAGGTATGTTCATTTTTAGATGTTGTTGTCTCTTTAACTCAATTATCATAAATCTCTTCATACTGTTAGAGACACTAGTCTAAAAGTAATTAATGTGCAACATTTTAATTTTGGGATGCCATCTGGACAATTTGAACTCTCTAGTAATTGCAATTTGCCAATTTAGAGCTTATGTAAATTACTGTGTTTTATAAATCTACATATTTAGTATAGGTGTACTAAAGGAATCAGGTTAATTCTTACTCTTCTTTATATAATTTATTGTTATGGGTGGGTAATTGCATTGAGACAGAGCATAACTGGGAGGGAGCATAATAGGGGGCAGGTCATGAGGGCCCCTTATCAGAGTTTGCAAGGGGGCCCCTGCATTTTGTGTTACAATTCTGTGTGTATCTAAACATCTAATTGTTGTGAAATAGTTGATTAAAGTGGATATAGTGCGTGTGTGTATACAATATTAGAATTTGGCTCCTGTGCCCAGTAGCTTCTATTTACTATACTGATAAGAAGGTAGGAAGAACGTGTGATGGCTCAGTCTCTTGAATCTCATTCTGTCATCTTCTGCCTATACCCTTTCTCTACCTCAGTTAAAGGGATAGTAATACTTCGTTTTATCTTTATTTTATTTTGTAGGCATTAAAAAACATGAAGAAAGATATAAATCTTTTCTCTCAAACCTTTATGGTTTGAGAGATATTCACAAGCAAAGCTTCCCCTCCCGTCCCTTTTACCTACTGTAAGCAATCTCTTCTCAGATGTGGAATGCAGTCCATAGACCAGACAGATAACAGCAAGGGACAATCTTCTTCCTATCAGAACAATTAAAACCCTGCTCCCCTTGACAAGCTTTTCAGCTTTTTCCCTTATCTTAATTAAAGATTGTCCCTCTCTGCAGTCTACCTGGGCACCTCCCTTCTGCTCTGGCTGAGCAGAGTTACATCAGTAAAAGGAGCGGGAGGGGAACACTTTGTCATTGAATTACTCTTGTGCTAGAACTCTGACAGAATTCAAATAAAACTCTCCAAGGTCCAAATACTATGAGGATTAATTAGAGCTGCTTTTATTATGAGACATTACTATCCCTTTAAATTTCCTGCAATGACGTGAGTCCCATATTGGATTTTCATGGCTAACGCAGACAATTGAATTGCATCTTGCAGTGTTTTCATAATTTTGCTATGGGTGAAAACACCTCTTAACTTTATCGCCCAATGGCTATATTTTGCTGGCATTTTTTCACAGCACAGTTAATTGAATTGCTTACTGTGCTTGAAAAAAAATGTTGTTGGCAATATTTGAATCGAGCCCTGAATGTCCTAATAGAACTTTCCTTTGTTCCATTGGATAAACCATATTCTATTCAAATGAGCACCAAGGCCTCTGCAAAAGTGCTAATTATAAGGACCTCTTACCTTTTTCATCAAATAGGATAGAATCAGTTGTATAATCTCTTCAGAAAATGGGATCATGTATTTGTGATAGATTGCAGAGTGTTCCTTATTAGTGACTTTGTCAGCCATCTAAAAAAAGAATTTAAATGGATATTAGATGGGATAGAACTATGCAATTGCTCTCAAACCACTACTATAAATGTACGTTTTCTCTTGTATTCTATTGAATCTTGTATTGTAAGCAAAGAAAATAAATGAAAAAGAAGCATCTGCAATTTCCAAAGAACAGTGACATTTTATATTCAGAACAAAGAGATAGCGTGGGCCCCTATGAATTTTGTCCTTGTGTCTGTTCAAGAGATAACCTCAGTTAGTCCTATGAAACATATGTGACTAGTTAGCAGGACCAGGGGATCTCAAACTCTGCCCATTTAAAGGGATAGTAATGTTTAACAAAAGCAGCAGCTCCAATTAATATTCATAGTATTTGGGCCATGGAGAGTGTTGTGTCATTACTGTCAGAGTTGCAGTTCAAGAGTAATTGAATTATTAAGTATCCTCCTCTCGTCCCTTTTACCTAGTGTAAGCCACCTCCCCTCAGATATGGAATCTGGTCCCTGGACCAGACAGCTCACAGCAAGGGACAGTCTTCTTACAGTGAGCATAAGGAAATCCTGCCCCTCTTGACAGGTTTTTCCTTATACTCACTGAAGATTGTCCCTTTCTGTGATCTGTCAGGGCAATCTTGCTGCTCTGAGGTGAGCATTGTTACATCAGTAAAAGGGGCAAGAGGGGGATACGTTATCACTCAATTACTCTTGAACTACAACTCTGACAGTACTGAAATAACACACTCCATGGCCCAAATACTATGAAGATTAATTGGAGCTGCTTTTATTGTGACAAAAGGTAATCTTAGCCACTTTAAAAGGAGCAGAGACATGTAAAATGAATTGCTTTGCAATGCATTGTGCATTTTTCTGGTCTTTAAAGGGCTAACCCTTTTAGTGCCAGAGGGGTATGTAGACTCATGAACTCTGCCTGATTCAGTCTGAAAAAATTGCCAGCAGCTGTCGTATCTCGCTCCATGGACATGACGACAAGGACTGACTGGAGATAATGTCTCTTGAATAAGGCACAAGGGCAAATTTCATACAGGCCATTATGATTGTCTGGAAAAAATCAGGTGAGGTTATGTGGGGGTTAATTTTAAGAGGGTTTAGTTCTCCTTTAAATGATGGGCTGATTACTAGTAGAAGAATATGTAAGAAACCACATTTTAGCACATTGTTATAGCTATGCATTGGAGATGTTGTAGCATTCAATACAGTTATTAAATCAGGACGAAAATAATTGTTTCATGTGAAAGAAAGTCCCACTGTCTGAGTTCAATTTTGTGGCCCACTGAGCACATACATTTCTTCAATAAAAGCATTACGATCATCTGTATGATATTAACTATCACTTTGATCGATAAAATGCAATTCATTATATAAGAACTAGTTGAAGAGCCCGTTACACGGGCCACAGTGCCACTGCCACCCGTTCGCGGGGCAGTCACGTGCAGTAGAGACTGCCTGCGACGTGGCTGATACGGAGCTGGACGCTCCGTATCAGCCGTGGTGCGTGAAGTCTCTACTGCGCATGACTTCAGCACGTGCAGCAGTGTCTACTGCACATGACGCGGCGTTACACACGTTTTAGCGAATTATTATATAGGATATGTGTATACAGTACTGGTGACCCCATCTCCAGAATGATATAGATAATCTAGAGAAAATTCAGAGACGGGCTACTAAAATGGTAACTGGTTTACAGGAATAGAAATATCAGGATAGACTAAACTATAGTTTGGAGGAGAGAAGAAAGACAGAGGGGATAAGATAGAAACATTCAAACACATGAAGGGATGCAACAAAGTGCAGGAGGGAAGTACGTTTCAAAGGAGTAAAAGTGTTAGGACAAGAGGTCATAGTGTAAAACTAGAGGGATGCAGGTTTAGACGTAATGTAAGAAAGTTTTCCTTCACAGAGAGGGTAGTAGATAAATGTAACAGCCTCCCAGCAGAAGTGATAGAAGTTAATACAGTGACAGAATTTAAGCATGCATAGTATAGGCATAAGGCTGCTATGATACTGCACCTAACAAATTCAAGTTTGAGCTGTAATAACTTATGAATAAAACACCTTTCAGCAGTGCGTGTGCCCTTGTTTTACTCAGGGGGATAAATCCTACAACATTTTTTTTTTATAGTTTAAGTATTACTATCCCTTTAACTGCTAAAGGGATAGTAATACTTAAAATGTAAAAAAAAAAATATGTTGTAGGGTTTATCCGCATGAGTAAAACAAGAGTACTCCCACTGCTGAAAGGTGTTTCATTTAAAAGTTATTAATTTTCAAAGTTGAAATTTTTAGGCGCAGTATCACAGTGGCCTGAAATTGTTCAGTGGCGCTGTTGCTACACCATCCTATGGAGATTTATGGTCCCGGGACCAGAGCTGTCCATAGGATGGTGTAGCAACACCGCCACTGAACAATTTCAGGTCACTGTGATATTGCACCTAAAAAATTCAACTTTGAAAATTAATAACTTATGAATGAAACACCTTTCAGCAGTGGGAGTACTCTTGTTTTACTCAGGGGGATAAACCCTACAGCATATTTTTTTTACATTTTAAGTATTACTATCCCTTTAAGAAGGCAATTTAAAAGCATGTGCAGCACAACACAAGCGGGTTGGGAAGGTTCTGGAAAAGTGAAAGTGAAAGTGAAAGCAAATACAGGTGAATGTGCAAGAGATGGAATGTTAGTTTAGAAATGTGAATCAGATGAGTGAACGAGGGGTTAATAGAGTACACAGACATAAACAAGTTGAGCTATTAGGGGAATTTTGGGTCATAAACTGATAGGAAAAATGGAAAGAGTGAGGATACACGAGGCACAGTGCAGAATGCACAACACAAAGGAGGAACAATTCTAGGCCAAACCAGCTGGACCACTGGAGATACAGGAACATTTTGTATTGATATAAATGGGCAAACTGAATGATAGAGCAGTCTTCGGTGCATTGCTTTGCTATGTGTGGGAGACCTCACTTGTGACCAAGGGGTTAAAAGTCCCATTTAAGTAAGTGTGAATTTTCCTTTGTGCACTTTGAGGCAGCTGGTTTGCTACAGAATTGCTCCTATTTCTTTGCACATACAGACCATAGTGTGAGTGTGGCCCACAGGTCTAAAGAGAAGATGGGGTAGGGTGTATGAGACGAATAGGAGACATGGCAAGTTATACCCTGGATTATATGTGGAGACAGCACTTACTGTATCTTGCAGTTCCAGCTGGGAATGGCAAGTTATACCCTGGATTATATGGGGAGACAGCTCTTACTGTATCTTGCAGTTCCAGCTGGGAATCTCACTTTCTATTCACACTGCTTCTTATATAGGTATATATTTGGAATGAAATGATAATATTTGTCAATGATCTGATATTTGTCTTGTGATTTATAACTGACTGTGTATGTAATACAGCAGAGGTTGGTAAACATCATTTGCTTGTTTAGCACAAATATTCACATTCTCCAGCTAGAATGCAGCAGATCAGACTCTTTATCACGCAAAATAGAAGTATATATTGAGTTACAGTTAGGGATGAGCGAGCACCCCGATGCTCGGGTGCTCGGGTGCTCTGACCGAGCACCCCCTGATGCTCGAGTGCTCGGCCGAGCACCCGAGCCCCATTCAAATGAATGGGAGCACTCGAGCATTAAACCAGGCACCCCCTGCTCTGATGAGCGGAGGGTGCCTGGTCAATGTCCCCCTTCATCTCCGCTATGCCCCTCTTCCACAATGTCCCCCTTCATCTCCTATGCCATAGCGGAGATGAAGGGGGACATTGTGGAAGAGGGGCATAGCGGAGATGAAGGGGGACATTGTGGAAGAGGGGCATAGAGTCTATGCCCCTCTTCCACAATGTCCCCCTTCATCTCCGCTATGCCCCTCTTCCACAATGTCCCCCTTCATCTCCTCTATGGCATAGGAGATGAAGGGGGACATTGTGGAAGAGGGGCATAGCGGAGATGAAGGGGCACATTGTGGAAGACGGGCATAGCGGAGATGAAGGGGGACATTGTGGAAGAGGGGCATAGAGTCTATGCCCCTCTTCCACAATGTCCCCCTTCATCTCCGCAATGCCCCCTTCATCTCCGCAATGCCCCCGTACCTCCATTCCCTGGTGGTCCAGCGGAGCGTCTTCGGATCTGTGCCTCTTCCGGCACAGATCCTCTTCACCCGAACATGTCGGGCGAGCACATGGCGGTACTCGTACGAGTACCGCCATGTGCCGAGCAGAGCGATGCTCGAGCCGATCCGAGCATCGGCCGAGCACGCTCGCTCAACACTAGTTACAGTACATTTAGGGATATATCCAGGATCTTAAGGAGAAGCAATTCCAGAGCAAACCAGCTGCAGCATAGTAGTCAAATAGTTCCCCAAACTCTCATTTATGTGCTTTTAAAGTGATAGTAATACTTAAGTTTAGCTTTATTTAATATTGTATCCATTTAAAAAACATTAAGAATTATATGTCTTATCTCTCAAACCTTTATGGTTTGAGATATATTTGCAAGTAAATTTTCCCCCTGACTGACGTCTGCGCTCTAGCTGACTGATTTGGAATCCGGCCTGCTGACCGGCCGGTGGCTTTTCAGCAGAGCCGAGACTGAAAGATATAATAATAACTACTTCATTGGAATACTCTACAAAGTGTGCCTGGTTTACAAGCACACTTTGTAGACCGTTCCAATGAAATAGTTATTTTTATTTCTTGCGATCTCGGCTCTACTGAAGAGCCATCGGCTTGTCTGTGGACCGGATTCCAAGTCTGTCAGCTAGATGGCAGACTTGACTGAAACAGCCAGGGAGGGGAAACTTCACTTGCGGATATCTCTCAAACCATAAAGGTTTGAGAGATAAGACTTATATTGTTCCTAAAGTAATAGTAATACTTAATTTTAGCTTTATTTAATATTAAAACCATTAAAAAAACATAAAGAACTATATAAGTCTTATCTCTCGCAAGTAAAGTTTCCCCCTCCCTGGCTGTTTCACTTAAGTCTGCCATCTAGCTGACAGACTTGGAGCCCGGTCCACAGAGAAGCCTGCGGCTCTTCAGCAGAGCTGAGAACGCTATTTCATTGGAACGGTCTACAAAGTGTACTTGCAGACCAGGCACACTTTGTAAACTATTCCAATGAAGTAGTTATTTTTATATCTTGCGATCTCAGCTCTGCTGATGAGCCGCCAGCTGGTCTGCAGACCCGATTCCAAATCTGTCAGCTAGAGCGCTGACGTCAGTGAGAGGGAAAATTTACTTGCAAATATCTCTCAAACCATAAAGGTGTGAGAGATAAGACTTATATCGTTCTTAATGTCTTTTTAACCCCTAGAGTGCCAGGTGGGTACAATGTACGAGTGGGCACAGCTGTACCTGCTGTGCCACGCTCGTACATTTGACAGCTAAAATGCGGTCACTGCTTAAGCCGGTATAACCGGCTGGCAGTGGCTGCATTTCAGCTGAAATGCAGCCTGGCACTCTTGGGAGGACATGAGGATTACTCCTCATGTCCTCCAAGGTATTGATCTCACAGTCGATCTCTGAGAAACAGAGCTTCTCCCTCCTCCTCTCTCCTACCCCGAACTTCCGGGTAGGAGTGGGCGGGACCGGGGGAAACCTCCTAACGTCATCAGTGACATGATCACCGATGACGTTAGGGAAGTTTCCCTTAGCCAATTCACTCCTACCGGTGGTAGGAGTGAAAGGGAGGAGAGCTTTTGCTGTCCTGCAGTCGCCAAATTGATCTTCCAGCCTATCGGCTGGGAGATCAATAACTGGGGGGACACCAGGAGGGGTCCTGATGTCCCCCACGAGGTCTGAAATAAATAATAAAAAAAAATAAATAAAAAAAAGCATCAGGGGGTCCTGATGCCCCTCAATGAGGTCTATGATTAAAAAAAAAAAAAAAAAAAAAAAAAATTAACCCTGTGTGTGCCACAGGGGGGGTCAAATGCACCCCCCCACACTCCTGTGGCACACACAGGGCTTTTATCATTCCTTTGTTACTAGAGATTGTTGGGGGGCCATCAGGATTGGTCCTGATGGCCCCCCAACAAGCTCTGATTACAAAGTAATAATAAAAAAAATTAACCCTCTGAGTGCCACAAGGATCCAATGCATTGCTTTGCAATGCGCTGAAGACCCCTGTGGCACTCACAGGGTCACTCCTTTTGCGGACATATATATATATTTTTTTACTAAGACCTCAATGAGGAGGGATCAGGGGGTCCTGATGCCCCTCAATGAGGTATATAATAAAAAAAAAATTAAAACAAAAATTAACCCTGTGTGTGCCACTGGGAGGGGAGTTCAATGCCGACCCCCTTCCTGTGCCACACACAGGACTTTTTATCATTACTTTGTGATCAGAGCTTGTTTGGTGGCCATCTGAATACAAAGTAACAATAAAAAAAATTAACCCTTTGTGTGCCACAGGGGCCCAAATGCATTGCTTTGCAATCCACTGGACACCCCTGTGGCACACAAAGGATTTTTTTCCCCCTTTATTTTTTATTTAGACCTCATTGTATGGGTTCTGATGCCCCCAACGAGGTCTACACAAAAATATTGGGGGAAAAAGCCCCAAAAAATGCACGTGCCACAGGAGGGGGGGTCCAACCCAGTGCTTTGTATGAGGGGACATACATTGCACACTGGTAGTCACAGATCTCCCATACACACTATCAGACACTGCTCCACTCTCACCACCATCCTTGCTCCTCTGCTCATACCCACACACACTGCCTAATCCCTCACCCTCCCACACACTTTGTTACACTTGTAGTCACAGGTCCACACGTACACTGGCTGACGCCCTAGCTTCTTTCATCTGTTAGCCATAAAATCACACATACACTGTTTGCTTTCCCATTTCTGTTTCACTGGTAGCTACGCTCCTGTAGCGTAAATTGATATGTCAACCCACAGCAGTGGGGTACCATTTTTCTTAGGCTGGCAAGAAGTCCTCCTAGGAAATCCCACGCCATTGAACCATTTTAGTATCTTTGAAGTGACTGATGTGTAAAACAAATGTTTGTTTTTTTCCTGTAGCACCACATTCTGGAAATAGTTGTGCCAACTAACTTAGGGGTAAAAAGGCAAGTGACCCCTCATTAGATGCGGCAGGTTGTCTTCTTTCCAAAATGGTATGGTTTATCTACCTTTTCTTCAATTCTGAAGGTGTTATAGCCATTTTCGTACAGGCAAGTCAGGTTAGAGAAAATGTTAGAAACATCAGAGGTTGTAGTAGGTGTAGTTTTCTACTTCTAGCACCCGCTAAGGTAGTTCAACTCATACCAGTGGGGTGTCATTTGACTCCTAAGAGCACTAGCAAACAAATGCAGTTGAAAATTCCCTGGTTTTCACATAGCTCCATACATTTGAAGGGGCAGAAATGTAAAAAAATGCAATTTTTTTCCTATATCGCCTCATTCTGGAAACATTTATGCACACCAGTATTGGGGTAAGAAGGCAAGTGACCCCTCATTTGATGTGTCAGGTTGTCTTCTTTCCAAAATGGTATGGTTTATCTACCTTTTCTTCAATTCTGAATGTGTTATAGCCATTTTTGTACAGGCAAGTCACATTTGAGAAAATGTTAGAAACATCAGAGGTTGTAGTAGGTGTAGTTTTCTACTTCTAGCACCCCCTAAGATAGGTCAACTCATACCAATGGGGTGTTGTTTGACTCCTAAGAGCACTAGCTAATGAATGCAGTTGAAAATGCTATGGTTTTTACAGAGCTCCATACATTTGAAGGGGCAGAAATGTAAGAAAATGCCTTTTTTTTCATTAGCGCCACTTCCTGGAAGCATTTGTGCACACCAGCCTTTGGGTAAGAAGGCAAGTGACCCCTCATTAGATGCGGCAGGTTTTTTTTTTTTCAAAATGGCATTGTTTCCCTACCTTTCCTGCCTATCTATTATGGTTATAACCATTTTAGTGCAAGAAGATAATTTAAAAAACAAAAGTGTCAGGTTTACGTACGTGTTCCTAGCACCCACATATTGTATGTTAACCCACACAAATGGGCTACCATTTTTCTCATGTTGGTAGCAGGTACTGAATACAGCAGGAAATGTTATGGTTTTCAAAGATTTTAGTATCTTTGAAGTGGTGGAAATGTAAAAAAACATGTATTTATTCTCATAGCGCCACATTTTGGAAATATTTGTGCACTTCAGCCCAGGGGGTAGAAAGGCAAGTGACCCCTCACTTGATGCAGGAGAATGTCTACTTTCCAAAATGGTATACCTTTTGTACCTTTCCTTCATGTCTCTAACAGTAATGAACATTTTAGTACAAGCCGCCATTTTCGAAGAAGCAAACAGGTGTAGTTATGTGCTTCTGGCACCCCTAAGGTAGGTTGACTCATTCCAATGGGGTGTCATTTTTCTCCTAAGAGCACTAGCTAATGAATACAGTTGTAAATTCCATGGTTTTCACAGATTTACGTACAGATGAAGGGGCAGAAATATAAGAAAATGCAATTTTTTTCCTATAGTGCCACATTCTAGAAGCATTTGGGCACAACAGGCTTGGGTTAAGAAGGCAATTCACCCCTCATTTGATGCGGCAGGTTGTCTTCTTTCCAAAATGGTATG